>PVJX010005438.1:8645-71509 GCA_004027295.1 Dolichotis patagonum
CCAAACATGAGGGGTTGATTAAAAGCCACAAAGACATACTATGCACCTACAACAATGAATGGGCTGATCTCTATGAATCAATAAGGAACAATCTCTGGGATATATAGTAAGAATACAAAAAAAAAAAAAACAAAAAAATACAAAAAAATAGAAAAATAGAAAAAATACAAAAAAATGAGTTTTTGTAGAGAATCATCTTTAAAGAGAAGACAAAATTTTACACACACACACACACACACACACACACATGTTTTACCAGGGACTGTAAGATTGTGTAGAAGTGATAAAAAATTAATTATGTACAATGAATCATACAGGGGTCACATTTGGAATTGACACAGGAGGAAATGACTTTTTTCTGAGCATATCAACTGAAATAATTTTTCTGCTAATTATCAATAAATTTTATTTTATTTAACTTAAAAATTTTAGTTTTTAGTAGCACATTTGTGATACGCAATGGTTCCCTTTACCATGGCGAGTTGGTAAGTGTACATAAGATGTCTTAATTCTTTTTCTATCTCTCTCCATCCCTTCTCTCCCCCTTCCCTCCATCTCTTGGTCCCCTTCCCTTTTGTAAAAGGTCTAGCTCGCTATTTCCTGTTACCAATCTTTTAGTTGGCTCTTTAATTTGTTTATACAGTGAAACTCCGACTGTCAAACTCAATTCTTTCCAAATTTATATTTAAACACTGAAATATTGAGAACTCAACGTATTTTTTCCCATAAGAAATAATGGAGGGGTGGGGGATTTAGCTCAGCAATGTCAGTGGCTGCCTGACAAGCGTGAGGTTGTGACTTTGATCTCCAGTATCGGAAAAAAGAAAAAGAAGAAAGAAAGAAAGAAAGAAAGAAAGAAAGAAAGAAAGGGAAAGAAAGAAAGAAGAAAGAGAAAAAGAAAGAAGAAAGAAAGAAAAGAAAGAATGAAGAAAAGAAAGAAAGAAAGAAAGAAAAGAAAGAAAGAAAGAAGAAAGAAAGAAACTTTGTTTTGTGCTAATATTGCTCAGCTAAGATATGCTTATATCCTGTATTCTGGATAAATACTATGAAGACAACAATATGCAATGTATTAATTATTGTTAACTGTCCTACTAATCTGTCTTGAAACTTGGCTTCACTGACTGTTTATCTTTTTTTCTCTTTAAAATAAAAAAATAAATACTGGAAAACCAAATAATTAGTTCTGAGGCCCATAACTTACTTATAAATTGATTTTTCCAACTTTAACAAATTTTGCAGTGATTTCTTTCTTTCATTCTATTATGATTCTCACAGTTTTCCTCTTAACTTTACTGCTGGTACCCTAGCTTTCTTTGGAGTCATTGCTATGATATTATATGCAAATAAAGCACAATGACAAATGTTTTCACTCACATTTCACTCACAGGAGCACAGTATGCTGTCTGGGTGAGGGTGGCACTTAGCCTGAAGTATCACTCTTGTTTTCAGTGTGACAAGTGACTCACTCAGCTTGTACAGGTTTGTCAAGTCAGATTTTTGGTTCATCTATCAGGCAAGGTTATGAATGCCAAGCGTATTTTTTTTCAAACTTGCTGTTTGAGTAGGGGAAAGTTCAAGCTTGGAGCTCTTTGAAAACAGAAGTATCACTATTTTTGGTTTCTCATAGACAAGAAATCACTTGATATTTAAGCTTGCATGTTTGATTTATTTCACTTAACATTATGGTTTCAAGATGCATACATTTTCTAACAACTCAAGTTTATCTTTCTTTATGGCAGAGTAGTACTCCGTGCTATGCAAACACTACATTTTCTTTATCAGTTCATCTGTTGATGGACATACAGGCCTCTTCCAAATTTAGCAATTATGTTTGTACTGTTATAAACATGAGTATGCATGTGTCACTGTAATATTGTGTCTTTAAGTCTTTCAGAAAGATAGCTAGCTGGGAAGTAGCTAGGTCAAACGGAATTTCTTGTTTTAGTTTCTTGAAATTACCACGCTGATTTCCATGGTGGTTGTTCTATTTCACATTCCCACCAGTAATGTAGAAGGGTTCATTTTTCCGCTGCAGCCTCACCAATATTTGTTATTATTTGATCATTTTGATGATAGCCATTCTTTCTGGAGTAAAATGGAATCTTAGTGCTCTTTTAATTTGCATTTCTCTAATAGTGAGAAATGTTGAACATTTTTTCAAACATTTATAAACCATAATTGAAATAATTTTGATCTTCAAAATTTTGTGATATTTCATGTTTTAAAAGTAAACAAGATGAAATTAAATAAAACTGAAACAAAACCTAAACAAAGGAAGTAACTGCATTTTAACTGACTAATACAACCACACTTAAAGAGTGGAAGAATTGTGGTTGTATCTTCCAATCTATTCCATTGATCTTCAGGTCTGTTTTTATTGCAGTACCATGTTGATTTTATTACTGTAGCTTTGTAGTATAATTTTAAGTCAGGGATTGTGATGCCTCCTGCCTTGCCTTTGCTGCTTAGAATTGCCTTTGCTATTCTAGGTCTCTTCTGGTTCCAGATGAATTTTAGGAGTGATTTCTCTAGATCTATGAGGTATGTCAGTGGTATTTTGATTGGAATTGCATTGAATCTGTATAGTAATTTTGGGACAATGGCCATTTTCACAATGTTTGTTCTTCCTATCCATGAACAGGGGATGTCTTTCCATTTTCTGAGGTCCTCTTCAATTTCCTATTTCAGGGTATTATAATTTTCCTTGGGATTTGAATATGTGTGATAGTATAAACAAAATTTTCTATCAAAAATGAGATATTATAGTACCCATTGATCATTCTCTGTTATTTGGTTCAGAATGCCCTGTAATTCTTTCACTCTTTGAATGGTTTTATACTATTTTGTGATGTTTGATATTATTGTATTTGAAACTATGCTCAACTATAGCAGAGAAAGAGATATTGTGATAGCTACTGTTAATGTCTGGTTGTTTTAATGTAAAGTACTGTGTTGCCTATGTTGTCCTGTTCTGATCTGCTCTGTTCTGCCCTCTTTTGTTTTATTCTCTTTAAAATAAAATTTTTAAAAAAGAGCAGAAGAATTTTGGTAGTTTTATGAATTTAACTACGTACTCTAGACTTGTGAGGTGTGTGGTAGTGTTGGCGCCATGGACTTTAAGATGACACTGAACATTTTTATTAGGCTTATTTTTGAAGTTGTAGTGGTAAAGAAGTTCTACAATTACTTTAGCTATGTTATAGGCTTGAGAAAGTAAGTAAAAAAATTTATGTTTTGGGGGGCCAGGCCTCTCACTGAGAGAGAAAGGGCTCATATATATGAATCGAAAAATGGCAAGAAAGAAACCTGTGGAAATCAAGGTATTGATGTGAACTAATGAGTTGTAAATATGTATGCATATTTATACATTTACACATGTATGTTCATATATGAATCTGTATTTATGTGTTCTGTGTTTTCCAGAAGGGCCTCCTGAATGCAAAGATATTCCTGTAGCAAGGGGTACCTTTAGAAGTCAGATTCTCATCTCTGCTACCCACTCAGTGGTATCAGGGCTTCTCAGAAAAATGGTGGATCCTGGAAATAGAGTAGGGAATGCACAAGGCAATCTTTAAATTTCTTGTTAAAATAGTGAAGTCCAGAGTTGGGATACAAACTGAATTTAAAAAATCTTATTAAAAATAAGATAGTTTATTTTTAATTGATACAAACATGTTATAAGATGAAAAACCACTATCCACTATATATATATATATATATATATATATATATATATATATATATAAAGATGCTCCACCCAACCACATACTGAAAAATTTTGTCATTAAAGTAATTACCCATAGTAGTTAATTGCTGATTCAAGAAGTAGGGATAGAGCTGGGGATATAGCTCAAATGAGGAGAACTTGAATAGTATGCAAAGCAAATACCTCCTCCAAAATAAAAAAAAAAATGAGGACTTCTGTCTATCTTCTGATAATAAATCCATTAATAAAAACGGGAATGGAGTGTCCTTACAATGCCATACTGAATGCTTATTGGTGGATTTGGAAGAAACTAGAGTAGGGAGATTATCACTTTGCAACCATAATAGTAAAGATTAGTTTAGACAGGAGCAATCAATGGATGCTGAATCAGAGATGGTGCTGATGAGTGGATGCATATTTACAGGGTCTTAAAATATTATTGAGTATATTGAAGGTGTACAACATGATGATGTTAAACTACATATATAAAGAAAAATATGTGTAGGACAAATTAACATATGGATCGCCTTACCTAATCACCCATTTTTCCCTTCTATGGCAAAATCAGCTGTACTCTACTACGTTAGTAAAATTCTAATATTTATATGATTTTAAAGTATCTCTCTATGGATCACTTATTGGTTGCCAGATGCAAACAGTAATTATATATGGAAGAAATCAGTGTTTTTACTGGGTAATCAAAAGTAACATAAAACTTCAAAGACAAATGGGCGCTGAGTGATGTACTAGTTTGCTAGGACTCCATAACAAAGTACCACAGACTAGGTGACTTATCAGCCATGTACTGTCTTGCAATTCTGAGCCAGGAGTCAGTCTACAGGTAAGGTATTGGTAAACATGGCTGCTTCTGAGGTTTGTCAAGGGAATTCTGTTCCTAGGCTTTCTCTTTGAATTACACACATATATATGTACACCCACAGAGACCATGTGCCCACATGTACCAAAGAGAAAACAAAAGGAGCAAAATACAAAAATTAGTGAATCTGGGTAAAGAATATTTAGGTACTTTTATATTGTATTCTTGCAAACTTTATAGTGTTTGGAATTGTTATTATTATTTGCAGTGCTGGCAACTGAACCCTGGGCCTTTCACATGTTAGACAAGTGGTCTACCACCAGATATATAACCAGTTCATTTTATTGTTTTGCTTTGAGACAGGATTTAGATAAGTTGCCCAGGCTGGGTTTGAACTTGCAGTCCTACTGCCTAGCCTCCCATTCAGCTAGCATTTTATGTGTATTCTACTACAATTGTCTTTATATTGTTTCTAAGAAGAGTTAAGGAAAATACAACAGTAACTTTAAAAATCAACAAGGAATTCATGAGAAAATAAGTAGAAAATCTCCAATTTTGGAGGAAAATGACAAATAAATATAAGAGAGACAAGATATTAAGTCTAAATAATCAATGTAATCAGATTTTCAAAAAGGGCAGAGAAATGATGTGAATATTCACAGAATTTATAAGAATGTACATTCCCAGAAATGAAGAAAGATTCATATTCAAGTTCAAAGGACCCACTAAATATTAAGAAAAATGAATTAATGTGTAAGAATTACTGTTATTTTTTTATTTATTTATTTTAAAGAGAATAAAACAAAAGAGGGCAGAACAAAGCAGATCAGAACAGAACAACATAAGGAACACACTTCACAATAAGACAACCAGACATTAACAGTAGCTATCAAACTATATCTCTGCTATAGTTGAGCATAGTTTCAAATACAATAATATCAAACATAACACAATAGAATAAAACCATTCAGGAGACTGAAAGAATTACAGGACTTTCTGAACCAAATAACTGTAATCAATAGCTGCTATAATATCTCATTTTGAATAAAAAGATTTGTTTATACTATCACATATATTAAAATCCCAATAAGACACAACATGATAGAACCAGTGGTCATAGCACAGTAGAAGCATGGTAGGACTTCTAAGGAAGATGATATTAAATGAGCAATGGCTGCCATAATGTTTTGTTTTCTTCAAAACAGCTGTTCATACCATCACGCATAATAAAGTCAAACAAAACAGAATAAAACCATTCCAACTGACGAAAGAAAACATTGAAAGGCTTCAAAGCAATGAAATGGGAAATCATGATTAACATAAAATCTTATGTACTCTTACCAACTCTCATGCTGGGGAGACTATATGGTATTTACACATGTGAGTTTGGTTTATTTCACTTATGAGTATGGTCTCAAGTCATGTCCATTTATTTATAAATATCTCAATGTGATCATTCTTTATAGCTGAGTAGTACTCCATTGTATAAAAATACCATACTTTTTAATTCATTCCTCAGTTGATGGGCACTTAGGTTGTTTCCAAGATCTGGCTATTACAAATTGTGCTGTTATAAACATGGATGCACATATATCACTGTGGTATGATGTTTTCAGTTCTGGGAATATGCCTAGAAGTGAAATAGCTGGGTCCAATGGGACTTTCAAACACAGCTTTTTGAGGAATCTCCAGACTGACCTCCACAGTGGTTACACCAGTCTAAACTCCCACCAACAGTGCAGAAAAGCTCCTTTATCTCCACAGCCTCTCCAGCACTTGTTGTTGGTAGTTTTTTCTATCCTGGCCATTCTTTCTGGAGTGAGATGGAATCTCAGTGTGGTTTTAATTTGCATTTCTCTCATGACTAATGATGATGAACATTTTTTCATATATTTATTTGCCATTTGTATTTCTTCATCTGAGAACTGTGTATTCATTTCAGATGCCCATTTTTGGATTGGGTCTTTGAATTTCGAGGGTCTGATTTTTTTTAATTCTTTATAAGTTCTAGACAGAAGTCCTTTGTCTGAGGGACAATCCATTAAGACTTTTTCCCAACTTGTGGGTTTTCTTTTCACTCTGCTGGAAATCTCTTTTGACATGCAGAAACTCTTTAATAAGTTATGGTCAGTTTTACTGATTCTGGGAAGTATTTCCTGTGTGGTTTGATTCTTCTTCATGAATTCTCTACCCACCCCAATATTTTTTACCTCCTTTGTCTTCCAACAGATTTAGTGTTTCTGTTTAAATATCTTTGATCCATTTAGGTTTTAGTTTAGTACATGGTGATAGGCATGGGTCTAGTTTTAGTCTCCTGCATATGGATAGCCAGTTTTTCCAGCACCATTTGTTAGAGACTGTCATTCTTCCAGCGAGCATGTTTGGCCCCTTTATCAATGATAAGGTGGTTGAGTGAGTTTGTGGTTGTGGTTGTATCTTCCAATCTATTCCATTGATCTTCAGGTCTGTTTTTATTCCAGTAGCATGTTGATTTTATTACTGTAGCTTTGTAGTATAATTTCAAATCAGGGATTGTGATGCCTCCTGCCTTGCCTTTGCTGCTTAGAATTGCCTTTGCTATTCTAGGTCTCTTCTGGGTCCAGATGAATTTTAGGAGTGATTTCTCTAGATCTATGAGGCATGTTAGTGGTATTTTGATTGGGATTGCATTGAATCTGTATAGTAATTTTGGAAGAATGGCCATTCTCACAATGTTTGCTCTTCTTATCCATGAACAGTGGATGTCTTTCCATTTTCTGAGGTCCTCTTCAATTTCCTTTTTTAGGGTATTATAATTTTCCTTCTATAGCTCTTTTACTTCTTTTGTGAGATTAATTCCTAAGTATTTCATTTTTTTTTGGATGCTAGTGTGAAGGGTGTGGCTTCTCTTACTTCTCTTTCAGTATTTTTGTTGTTAGTGTATAGGAATGCTATTGATTTTTGAGTATTGACTTTGTATCCTGCTACATTGCTGAATATATTTATTATATCTAGGAGTTTTTCAATGGAGTTTTTGGGGTCTTCTATGTAAAGTATCATGTCATCTGCAAAAAATGATAATTTAACTTCCTCTTTTCCTATCTTTACTCCTTTTATTTCTCTCTCTTGTCTAATTGCTCTGGCTAGTATGTCCAGTACTATGTTGAATAGGAGCAGTGATAGGGGACATCCTTGTCTTGTACCTGATTTTAAGGTAAAGGCTTTCAGTTTTTGGCCATTTAATATGATGCTGGCTGTAGGTTTGTCATAGGTGCCCTTTATCATATTGAGGTAAAGACCATCTATTTCAATTCTCTGTAAGTTTCTTATCATGAGTGAGTGTTGGACCTTATCAAAAGCTTTTTCTGCATCTATAGAGATGATCATGTGGTTCTTACTTTTGGCTCTATTGATATGGTGGATTACATTTATTGATCTATGTATGTTGAACCATCCTTGCATTCCTGGGATGAATCCCACTTGGTCATGGTGTATAATATTCTTCATGATTTCCTGCATCCTGTTTGCCAGTATTTTATTGATAAATTTTGCATCTATGTTCATTAGGGAGATTGGCCTATAGTTCTCTCTTTTAGTTGGGTCTTCCTCTTGTTTTGGTACTAGAGTAATATTTGCTTCCAGGAATGACTTAGGAAGAATTGCTTCCCTTTAAATTTCATTGAAGAGTTTGAGGAATGTCAGAATTAAGTCTTCTTTGTATTTCTTGTAGAATTCTGCAGTGAATCCACCTGGGTCTGGGCTCTTCTTTGTAGGCAAGGACTTAATTACATTTTCAATTTCATTAATAGAAATTGAGTTATTCAGCAGTTTTACATCTTGCTGATCCAGCTTTGGTAGTTCATATGTATCTAGCAATCTGTCTATTTCTTCAGTGTTATCAAACCTATGAGAATAGAAATTCTATTTTGAATGAAATTCTAAAAATTCTATTTTGAATAAAGTATTCAAAATAGGTATTGATGATCTTCTGTATTTCCACCGAGTCTGTAATAATTTCACCTTTTTCATTCCTTATTGCATGAATTTGAGTTTTTTCTTTCCTTTTTTAAATAAGGTTGGCCAGGGACTTATCAATTTTATTTATTTTTTCAAAGAACCAACTCTTTGATTCATTGATCCTTTGTACTGTTTTCTTAGTCTCTATTGCATTAATTTCTGCTCTAATCCTTATCATTTCCTCCCTTCTTTTGGCTTTGGGCTTGGCTTCCTCTTCTTTTTCTAGATGTTTGAGTTGTAGCATCAGGTTGTTTATTTGTGTTCATTCTGTCTTCCTGATGTGGGAACTCAGTGCAATAAATTTTCCTCTGAGGACTGCTTTCATTGCATCCCACAAATTCTGGTAAGTTGTGTTTGCATTTTCATTTGCTTGTAGATATTGTTTAATTTCTTCTTTAATTTCCTCTGTGACCCACTGATTGCTCAAGGGTGTATTACTCAGTTTCCATGTGTTTGTGAAGTTTTTGTAGTTGCTTTTATTGTTAATTTCTAATTGCATGGCACTATGATCTGATAACATGCATGAGATAATTTCAACTCTTTTGCATTTACTTTAATATGTTCTGTGTGCTTGTATATGGTCTATTTTAGAGAATGTCCCATGTACTGCTGAGAAGAATGTGTAATCTGATGTTGTTGGATCGAAAACTCTATGTACGTCTATCAAGTCCATTTGTTCACAGGTGTGATTCAGTTCTGTTATTTCTTTGCTGATTTTCTGTCTAGTTGATCTGTCCCTCTGTGTCAGTGGCATGTTAAAAATCTCCTGTTACAATTGTGTTATTTCTTATTTGACTTTTCATTTCTTTTATATTTGCTTTGTATAGCTGGGTGCTCTGGAATTTAGTGCATATATATTTAAGATTATTATCTCTTCCTCTTGAAGTTTTCCCCTAACTAGTATGTAGTGACCTTCTTTGTCTCTTTGGATCATTCTTGGTTTGAAGTTTACAGTTTCTGCAAACAGGATTTTTAATCCCACTGTTTTTTGGTTTCCTGTTGCTTGAAGTATTGTTTTTCTTCCTTTGACTTTCAGTCTATGGGTTTCATTTTGGTAAGATGGGTTTCTTGTAGACAGCATATGGTTGGATGTTGTTTCTTGATCCATTCTGCCAGTCTGTTTCTTTTTGTTGGTGAGTTGAGGCCATTTACATTAATGGTTATAACTGTTATAAATTGGTTTATTGTTGACATGTTATCTTTCTGCTGTTGTACCTTTAGCTTTCCATTCTATTTAATTGTCTGCCTTGCTTGGTGGTTTTATCCTATGTGTATCTAGAATATCTTTCAGTATTCCTTGTAGGGCTGGTTTGGTGGTCATGAAGTTTTTCAGTTGTTTTTTGTCATGGAAGTATCTTATTTCTCCAACCACTTAGAAGGACAGTTTTGCAGGGTACGTCAGTCTGGGTTGGAAGTGATTTTCCTTTAATATCTGAAATACTTCACTCCATGCTCTTCTTGACTTCATTGTTTGTGTTGAGAAGTCTGCTGTGATTCTGATAGGTTTTCCTTTATGGGTGATCTGTCTTTTCTCTCTAACAGCTTTTAGTATTCTGTTCTTATGGTGGTGATTATTATGTGTCTGGGTGTAGTTTTATTTTGGTTATGGCTATTTGGAGTTCTATATGCTTCACTAATCCAAATGTTGGTTTCCATTCTCATGTTTGGGAAGTTTTCAGCTATTACTTCTTTAAACATCCTTTGACATCATTTGGGCTGTCCCCTTCTTTTTCATTTATCCCTATTAATCTTATGTTATTCTTCTTTGCATCATCTTGCAGCTGTTGAATTGTTATTTCCTGATTCCTTGCTATTTTTAAAAGATCTTTCCTTTCATGGTCACTAGCTGCGATCTTATCTTCGAGGTCTGAAATTCTATCTACACTTTCATTGAGGCATTTTTTACAGCTTTCAATAGAATTTTTGATTTCCTGTATATCTCTTTGAATCTGCTTTATGTATTCTGTTTGCTTCTTATAGTGTTCATTCCGGGATTCTATCTGTTTGCTTTGTTCCTCTAATTTTTTAGCTGTGTCTTCACTAGATGTGTTCAGTATTTCTTTCACTGCTTTTATCATTTCCTCTTTTACCTGTGCAATTATTTCTAATTTGAATTTCTCCATAGCTTCCCCTAGTTGCTTCGTTATTTCAGTTGATATCATTTCAGGTATATGGCTTCTATTTTCTTCTATGTACATGACTCCCTTGCTTTTTTGGGATGGGCTGGTGATTTGAGCCTGCCTTTTGGTCTTTCCTTTTGTCATTTTTCTTTATTTCCTTGGTTTGAGTGGTGTTCCAAAGCTTCTTCTGGGTGTGTTTCAAATATCCTACTGCACCCTCAGCTACTGGAGCAGTCTCAGCTCCTCTTCAGGTACTTGGCTCCTTAAATTGAGAGGCAGAAGCAGGGTATGGAGAACTGGGGCCAGAGAAACCCCCGGGCACAATCCCCTGTCCTAGGGGTGTGGATATGAAATCAGCAGCTGACAGTGCTGGTCTCAGGCTGTCCCCAGGCTAGCCCAATTGAGCCCAGAGTCCTTGTGCAAGGTTCCTGCCTTCTGGACTGAGACAAGACCACTGAGCGTGGTTGACTGAGGCCCTGCAATCTGCTGGACCCAGTCCAGCATCCCAGTAGCTCCCCAGAAGCTCAAAAGCCAGAACGTAGGTCTCCAACCTTCCCTCCAGTCACCAGAATTACTGTTATTTTAAAAGAGTCACCCTCAGCTATACCTTTGTGAAATTCTACTACGTAAGGTCAAACTAAGCATGTTCAAGGCTTTTGGGATAAAAGACAGATACTTTCCAGATGAAAAAGAATCAAACCAGCATCACACTTGTTATCCATATCACTAAATTCTATAAGATATTAGCAGTGTCTTCAAACTGAGACCTATTGGTGAAAACCAGTGACATTCAAATGTTAAACAGTGTGCAGTGATGCCATAGAATTTCCCAGGGATATTAGTTTAATACTATGATTTAATTCTATATTCTTCACTAAGTCATCACACAGGAGTGAAAATAAATGAAAACAGTCCTAGATTTTCAGTAATTTAGAAATTTATTACTGACACATCTACTTGGAGAAAAGTACCAAAAATATACCAGAAAAATTAAAACTATGTATTATGAAAAAGAAAAAAATTCAAATTATTAAGACTCCAAATGAAAAATCTCTAGGATGGCATCTAATATTCAGCAAGCCTGGAATTTGTTGATCTAAATTACAATGGAAAAATTTCACAAATATCTTTTTAAAAAAACAATTAGTTTTGCATGAAAAAAATTCATAATTAAAAAACTGCATAATTGCATAATTAAAAAACTGGGTGATCTTGGTAAGGAGTGAATGGATACAAATAATACTAGAATGTCAATAATAATTATAATAATGTTATTAGTGGAGCTTTTCAAGTCTCTTGCTTGCAGGATCTCTTTGCTTTTTATCTGCTCCTTTTCCTCTCTTTCTTCCTTTCTTTTTCCTTCCTTTTTTGCTTCCTTCTTTCTTTCCTTCCTTTCTTCATGTTTGCCTTTTATAATGTTACAGAATGAGAAGAAAAGCTTCTTTTTTATGGGACAGATATTTTCTCCCCATATAGTGTATACACCATTGTCACATCAAATTCTTTTTACTGTGCCTGAAGAGCTACAATCTAGCTTAAATAAATTAACCTTGATATCATCTACTCCTCTAGATACTTCAAAAAGCACTCTGGTATAGTGTCTCTTTATTTTCTCTCTGTGGAAGAGCCACCTGACCACTGACTCTGGACTTTCTGGCTAATATTGTCTATCATTCTTCAGTAATTGAGTGCCTCAGCATTAAGTCAACCTGACTCTGGTCTCAATTTTAGAAGTTGAGTTAAAATCCAACTCTATTTGTCTTTGAGCTCTAGTAACCCTTCTGTCTTCCCACTGGCTGAATTCCTGTAAATACCTGGTCAGTGATCTGGTCCCTAGAGTACATCACAACACAGTCTTGCCAATTCCTAGTCCATGGAAAGGGAATTATCAGACCTGCCTAATGCTACCTGTTACTTGTTCTCTACAGGTTGTTGGCTCCCACATTGACCTTTGTGATCTGTCTAATTTTGACAAGATTGTTTTTCTTCCTTGGGCTATTCTAATGTCTTTTTTTGGAAAGTCGGTCTGGCCATCAAATGGATTTCCAGTTTAAGATCTTGATCTTTCTTTTCCAGATACTCTACCAAAAGATGTGTTTGTGCTATTTCTTCCTTCTTCCTTAAAACCGAACCTTAGCTTTTCATGCTGGTACAACTGTGTTGTCTCACCTCGATTGTGAGATTTTCCTTGACTCACTGGGAGGACCCAGAAAAATCTTTCTCTGTATTGGTGTCTTGAGACTGTGCCCCTTCACCAGTTTGCTTTACTTCTATACTTGCAAATGCTGAATCCATGTTCTCATCACCTCAAGCAGCTTGAAATACATCCCACAATGTCCCTCCATTCTCCACATGATCCACCTTGCCATTCTAAAATTATCACTCTAAAAGATAACTTTTTCTTCTGAAAGCTTTCTGTTTTGTTCAATGTCCGCAGTGATTTTCTTTTTCTTGGAAGATATCACTTCTTGTCCCGGGGTAAAGGTTCTCTATTGGTTTTAACAAACCCATTGCTACTGACATTGACCACCTGTTTGTAAAATGTGCATGGTGATACCATTCTGTCAAGATAATGCATTGAAAGAGAAAGCATGTAAAGGTTATTTAACAAAGCCAACAGTAAACATCCCCTGGTTTTCAAGGAGAAACAGTTGAGCAATGTCAATTGACCATTTCTGCAATATCTGGAAAGTGACAATCTTGTACTTCATGACCACAGACATTGTCTCCTGTGTGTCTATTTATTGTACAGCTCACTGTAGTCTGCTGAGTGTGCTACACGTCCTTGTTTACAAAATCACAGAAGTCAGTTAAAGAAGGGATTATAGAAGAAAATAATGAGACTCTTCAGGTAATAAAGATAGTGTGGCAGCTGTGGTACTAA
The DNA here is from genome assembly GCA_004027295.1 of Dolichotis patagonum. Classification (NCBI taxonomy): domain Eukaryota; kingdom Metazoa; phylum Chordata; class Mammalia; order Rodentia; family Caviidae; genus Dolichotis; species Dolichotis patagonum. Next base: position 22,169 of record PVJX010005438.1, read on the forward strand.
AGAAAGTATGTTTGATTAGTGGCAGAAGTAGAAACTTGCTATTATGCAATGAATTTTAACCAGATGTACGTGTATTTGCTACACTGACACTTTAATGTGAACCTGAATTTTCTAACCAAAATGATTCTGTTATACTTGATATCAATTACCACTCTCTTTGACTATATGGTATTATTATATAGAAGTTGTATTTGACTGAGAAGAATTTGAATGTAAACTATATATTCAATTTAAAATGGATGTAGTTCATAATGCTTATACTGTCTTTTAATTCTGGTAATGTGTGGAACAATATTTCAGTTTTCATTATACTTATCCTTGAATGAAATAAGAAAAACTTGTTGATATTTGATCATGAACAATTTCTCCAGAATCTATATTTAAAATATTTGGTAGATAAGTAGTGCTCACAGATGCAAAATTTGTGAACAAATACAATTTTTGAAACAGTTTTCTTAAGTTTCTGAGCTTGATTTTTAACGTTAACTTAGTTCTATTAAATCTATGATTTGGGGGCCATTTGCTAATTGTTAGATGCAGATTCTTTTCACAGAACAATGGTACCATACACTGTAAAGTGAAAAACTCAATGTATAAATCAGTTTTAAATACTCTAATTTCTATATACATATATAAAACACAGCATTAATGGTTTTCTAGCCATCAGTGATGGTGGTATGGTAGCAGATATTTGTAATTTGTCTCCCATCCCCACTCCTTGCCCTTCAAGTACCAGCCCACAGTCTTTATTTCGGGTTGAAGATCCATACTACTCATAGCCCTTGTGGTCTGGGAAGTACGATCCACCCCTGGTGTCTCACATTTCAGTGGTGAACACTGAGCTACACAGAAATTTAGGGGAAAGTCTATATAGAGTCCACATAACTTGATTCTGAAGCTTTGATTTTGGTCATCAGGGATGTAAAGCCTTTTTTTTTTTTTTTTTGCAATACCTGGAATGAAGAGGAAGATGATAGTGCCAAAGTTGCTGAAATCCTTTTGCACTGCAGTACTGAAAAAGCAGACCTGATGAGAATGGGGCCAGATCAGTGGACAGAAAAGCCAGAGACGGTGAAACAGAAACCAGTTCTGGAAATATCAATTCCCTTTATTTTTTCATTTTTTTCAGTTCCAGGAACTAGTAGATTTCCTCGCTTAGGCAGTTTGGATTAGATTTTACTGTCATCTTCTTAGCTATTTGGTCATGGCAGTGAAGAGCTTTCAGAAAAACAACCTAAAAAGGAAGGATTTATTTTAGCTCACCATTTCAGAGGTTTCAGTCCATGGTTGGCTGGCTCCGCTGCTTTTAGGCCTGCAACAAGGCAGGGATATCACGGCGGAAGAGGATGACTGGGGCAAGCTGCCCATTTCATAGCGGCCAAGAAGCAGGAAGAAAGGTAAAGGCCCACTTGGGAGAGGCCAAGGGTCAGTTAAAGTCCCCGAGGTCATCCCCACATTATCCATCCCCTTCAGCTTGGCCCTGTATCCTGTTTCCATCACTTCCCAATAATATCTTTGAATTATAATTTCATTAGTGGATTAATGCACTAGTAAAACTAAAGCTTGTGTGATCAAATCTTTAGGCCCCACCTCTGAAAATCATGGCATTGGAAATCAAGTCCTCAGTAGCTGAGTCTTTGGAGGATGTTTCATATTTGAACCATATCATGCACTGAACAAGAGCTTACTAAGAGCCAGGATAGCTAGGGCAAGAAGTGGGAGACTAATTCACAATTTCAGTAAATTGCTTCTTTTCCTCTCTTTGTGTCTCTTCTACTAATGAAAAGTCTGGGGAATAAAAAGCCTTTGGCTATGTCTTAGTCTATTCTTATTGCTATAAGAAAATGTGCAGACTAGAAAATTTGTAAGTAACAGAAATCCACTGCTCCCAAGAGACCAAGAAATCCAAAATGCCACAGATTCAGTGCTTGGTGAAGATCCTCTCTGCTTTGTAGCTGTTGCATCGTGTTGTGCCTCTTGTGGTGGAACAGGCAAAATAGCTTCCTCATATGGACTTCTTCCTCATGACTCAATCAGTTCCTAATGTCCTTATCTTCATTTCTGGGGCTTGCCATGTAGCTTAATGGCAGAACACTTACCTAGCATGTAAAAGTTCCTGGATTTGATCCCCAACAGGGGATGCATGCACACACAGACACATACACACATTATTTTTGCTATTGATAATCTGATTAAGTGATTAAGTTTAAAACTTATTAAATAAGCCCACCTATTAAAAAGAAGACAAAAGTAAAATTTAGAGTGAATAATTGTAGCAGTTACTATAGGATGGATATCTCTGTGAGGACAGTGTTTCTGATTTTAGAACTTTAGGGGTTTTGGAATGTTTTCATTTACATAATGAGATCTTGGATATGGGACTCAGCTTTAAGCATGATTCATTTACATTTTATATGTTTCTCATACATACAGCCTAAGTATAATTTTATACAATAATTTTAATAATTTTGTATATAAACAGTTTCATGGTGTGGAATTTTCATTTGTGGTACAATATTAGTGCTCAAAACATTTTGGATTTTTGCACGAGAAATACTCAAACCGTGTGTATATGGATTACTTATTGCTGTAAATGAACCACCCCAGACTTAGAGCTGTGTAATAATGATCAATTATTATTTCAGCCTCTCATAGATATGCAATTGATTCGACTCAGCTAGGCAAATTTCACTAAGGCTGCTGCATGCAGCAACTGCGGAGCTGCTGGGCTGGAGTTACCATGATGACTTCAGCTCACATGTGTGGCACTTGGAGTAGACACATTCAAACAGGTATAGCCCATTAACAGGTGGTTGGTCTCAACTATTCTCTGCTACCTGCTGCCGTCCACCTATATTATAACCAGTATGTGTAAGTATTTACACAAACCAATGGCTATTCTATTTCAGTTGAGTCACAATGTATATAAAACTCTCATATCTGAGACCTAGAAGTGACTCATATTTCACTATCATATTTCACTAATATATTTGAAAGACAAGACCTGTCGGCAGATAAAGAAAAGGTAAGGAAGGTGTTATGGATTGAGAACTGGTGGTCAACTTAGTGCCAGTTGGATTACGTCTCCATGCTGCTGAGCATAGACGTTTCACCTGAGGAAAGCTGCCAGCATAAATGGAGACGTGGAGAGAGAGCTTTGAGAACTTTAAGGCGTTATGGCATTGAGACGTTGAGGTGTTGTGGGTTCTCCTATATGTTGCTGTTTGAGCCGTTGGTTCTCCTGGAGAAGCTCTGGCCCTCACATCGAGCATTGCTTCCTGGCTCCGGAGGGGAAGACGTGTGCTGCTTAGTCTCCAGGATGAACTCGTCACACTGGCTTCCTGGCATGTGCTCAACCATGCTTGTCGGAGGAGGAGCTCAGGGCCTCCGTGTTGCTGAGGATGGCTGTGGTGCTTTTCAGGACAGCCCTGGTGTTTGTTGTGAGTGTGACTTCTCGGCTCCAGCATAGAACCCTGAACCTATTAGCACAGCTCCTTCACCCCGCTGGCATAGACTTCCTAGTTTCCACCACTGACTTTTGGGCCTTCCCGCCATGGATCCATAAAAAGAGACTGGCTTGAGTCCTTCTCGTGGACTCTAGACCTCCAGTTGGACTCGTGGGAGGCAATGTCATGAGCTGTGGGTCTTCATCTGGACTCATATGGGACAATGTTGTGGGATTCAGGCCCTTGGCTAAATATCCTATGTCTTTGGTGTTGTGAATAGATTTCCTGCATTGTTTTGTGTTAACTCTGGGTGATCATCATAAAAATAATATTATAAATTCCATGTCCTGATTCTAATTGTTCTCTGTATAATCCCTGACTACAACAGAAGGTGAATCTGTACTACTGGAAACATTAAGAGAAATCATGTCACTGCAGCAACAGAATTTTACCTGTACTTTTATAACTTTATCTATATTTTGAAGGTATCACTTTTAAAAAGGATAGACCTTAAGGTTTACAAAAAATGTTAGGCAGAAATTACAGAGTTCTCATGTTTCTCCCCCCCACCCCCAGTTTCCTCCATTACTAACATCTTACTTTAGTACAGTTCACTTGTTATAAATGATGACCTGTTGGGAGCCATTGAAGCTGGAAATTGAACACACTGCTGGCCTGTAGCATGGCCAGGGTATGGCCGACCTAGAAGAAAGAGAAGCCTCAAAGGGCAAGATAAGGCCAAGCTAAGGACACCTGTCTCCAACCCCAATTAACAAGATAGAGATTGTAGCTGAAGGCATTTCACTCCAGTAGTGAAAGTCAACCTGGAGACTTTCTCATAAGATCGTTCTCCTAAATTAACAGAGTCTGTTACTTGGAAAATTCCCTGAACCACTCCCAAGGTCCTTCTCAGTTTCCTGTGTTTTCCACTCTATCCCCTTCCTTGTTTGAAAACTAAATAAATACGGACTGCCCAGAAACAATCCTTGTCTCAGCCCCCAGAGTCTCCAACTCTGCTAGAAGGTTTTGATCCCTCTGGAGCCCTAAAATCGTACCACTTGTCTCATTTATTTAAGCCTTTGTCATACACTCATTTGGGAGATTGGGGATCTTGGCCAGGTCCCTGATAATAAACCAACAGTGATACACTTCATTAACTAAAGTCCATAGTTTATACTGGGGTTCACCCTTTTAGTTTTATAGCTTTGTGGGCTTCTTTGATGTCATGTATGTGTCATTACATTTTCACTGTAGTGATATGCTTACTCAAGTTCCACCTATTTACCCATCGCTTCCTGCCTCCTAACCCTTGCAAACACTGACATTTCTCTATCTCTATGGTTTTGCCTTTCCAAGAACATCATATAGGTGAAATTATATAGTAGCAGCTTTTTCGAGACTGGCTTCTTTAGCTTGCCATTATGCATTGTTTTCTTCTATGTTTTATCATTGAATAGTATTTTATTGTATGGCTGCCTTGCTTTGTTTATACATTCATTTATTGAAAGACATCTTAGAAAGACATACTTTTTATGAAGAATGACTTAAATACTTTGGCATGATTTTACAGAGATTCTTTTAATAAGGACAATTTGATTAGGGGTTTATGATCTGCAGGCAAGAAGCTAGTGAGATAGCACTTTTGAACCATTAACAGATAAAATGCCTGATAGTGTTGTATTTGGATTGTCATGGGTTTTCTTACTAAGTAATGACTGTTTGATACCTCCTAATATGATCAAAGTTTTTATTATTTTTGATAATGTGAATTGATAGCCAGAGAGAAAAGAAGAGTTAAAAGTATGGTGATAACTCAGAACATCTTTCCTTTCCCTTCTCTCTCTTTACATGGTAATATAAACTGTGAGGATAAGATATGTATTGCCATAGTATTTAGGTTGTCAGGTTGGCCTGTTCCAAACCCCTTAGTGCTACATCCCTGAGCCTCAGTGGGTGGGAATAGAAGCAGGAATCTTATCCTCTGTCTGTAACTAATCAGGTGAGATAACACTTAACTTCCCCATGCCATTGACGAGGCCAGCCTTGCGGACAGTTACCTTGCTTACCCAAGGTTGCAAAATTTGAAAGCATGAAAAAGGGTTTTGATGTTCTATATCTCTGTGGTGATTTATATTTAGAGTCTATGTATACTGAGGTTATCTAACAAATTTTGAGCTCTTCCAAGTTCTGTGCTAGGAACCTAGTATACACTTGCTCATTTAATTGTTACAGCTATCACTGGAGCTGGTAACATTAAAAAACTGAAGGCCATAGAATTTAAAGAGACCAGTTAGCTAACCTCAGAGCCTATGAAGAAATTGGCTTCAATTATCAGCACCACATTCCTAACATGTTTAAGAAGAAACTGGCTTCGGTTATCAACATCACATTCCTAACACCCCATGCTTAGAGGGTTTTATAAAGATAGAAGTTACAATGAAATGCACAAACCATAAATAGGCAAGGAATTTTAATGTTGTGCGTACTTGTTTGTACATACTTGTATTATTTAGCTCAAGATGTCAAAATACTGTTATCCTAGAAAATTCCCTTGGGCCTCTTTCTTATAAATACCTTTACAAACTCATCCTACAGCCAAAGGCAAGAGATATTCTGACTGCTTTTCACTATAGATTTATTTTTTCAGTTTTTAAAGTCAGGACAAAAATGAAATCAGGTATACCAAATTATTTCATACCTGGATTCCTTTCCTCAATGTAATATTTCTAAGATTCCCCTGTATTTTATATATATATATATATATATATATATATATATAATGCTTTTTAATTTTTATTTTTGAGTAACACATTTATGAGATATAGTATGATATTTAAATATATGTATACTATTTATAATGATTAGGTCATGGTAACAAGTATATCCATTACCTTAAACATTTGTCATGTCTTTGGATCATTCAAAATCCTCTCTAATGAGTATTTTGAAATATTTATATATATATAAATACATGAATATAAATATATTTTATATAAATATATTCTATATATTTTCAAACTATTCTAGAGAGCATTAAGAGTATTATGTGATAGTCCACTATGTGATATTCCGTTGCAGGAATATACAGTATAATAGTTCATTTGTTCATTCCTCCATAGATGTACATTTGGGCTGTTTCCAGTTTTATTCAGTTTGGGATAAGTTGTTACAGGATATTTTAGGCAGGTCTTTTTGTGGTCCTATGTTCTCTGCAGTAAATACCTGAGGACTGAACTAAGGGAGCTGAGGGTAGATATCTGTTTAACTTTATGAGAAACTGCTAGAGATAAGGTTAATAACCTAGATCTATATTCTTCCTGGCCTTTTTTCCCTCAGACATTTTTAAGTATTAGATACATATTTTAGTGAATTTCATATATATACACTTTGAAATCATTGATTATTGCTACTTTGATTAGATTTTAACAGTTGTAGTTATCTCCACCTTGATTCATTTTCTATTTTCCCAATACCATTCTCACCTGCTAACAACTTCACTCTACTCTTGAAAATTACCGTTAAATTATGGAAAACCCTGACTTTAAATGAACTATTTGTGGTCTTCAGCACCCTGAGGTGGCCTACAACCAATGCCTAACTAACAAAAGAATGTGAAAGGTTGAACTTGCCTCTGTGGTTTTATTGTTACACCAGAGACCCTCATGAGATCAGATGAAGTGGGATTTAAGATGAATTCACATGTTAACATAACTGTTTTCTTGTCCTATCCTGTTTTCCTTACTCTTGTTCACATTTATCCTGAGAACACTCCTTCAATAAAATGCTTGCCCAAGGATTCCCATCTCATTCTGTTTTCAATCAACCCAATTTAAGGCATGGATATGCTACAGCTTTTATAAAGAAACTCTGTGCTTGGTCATTGTCTTCATCACTTCCTTGTCACTGGGATGAAATACTCAACATCTGCAATGTAAAGGAGGAGAGGTTTATTTTGACATTTAGTTCTGAAGTTTCAGGCCATGTTGCATAGGCTCGAACACAGAACTGACTGGGCAGAGGAAAGCTGCTCGTGTCAAGGCATCAGAAAGCAGAGAAAGAAAGGAGGAGATGGGAAAAGAGCTATGTGGTTCCATTGACTGCCTCTTCCAGACAGACCCCACCGCCCAACAAGTCAAGTCTATTGCCCTCATGATTCCGTCACCTCCTATCTGATGTGAAGCATTTGTGGAACATTCTCCATATAAATTATAGCAGTTATTCAAGGTGCTTATGATTTTTGCTGTTACAGTGTCGCAATGAAATCCTCACAGCACGTACTTCAGTCTTGTGGTTTTAAATTCTTTCTATAGATGACAGTGATTACTAAATTTAGCTCTAATTGTCTAAAACCCACAATTAGATAAAATCTTTTCAAACCATAGATGGGCAAATAATTTTTATTCTTGAGGGCAATTTGATTTTTACAGAATAATTTCAATTATTAAATGTAGATGGGATAAGAGAAAATCAGCATACCATACCACAACTACCATAATACAAGATGTTTCAGGCAAGATCCAATGACAGATATTAAAATTATTAGCTCAGAGTTTGAAGAAAAACAGTAATTGCATAATCTTTAAGTATCTTCGTGAAATTACTTATTAATTTTAAAGGGAAAGGGGTAACTACAGTTACCCGTAGTTGCTGAATGACATTACACTGTGTTTGTGTACTATAGTAGAAAAATCAGGCAAGCACAACCTTAATCAAGTGATCAAAATTAACATTACCCATAACAGACATTATGTAGCCCTTTGATCTGATGTACCACAAGGGAAACAGCACTGATTGTGGTAGCATTCATGATAAAGGGCTATAACTTTAATCTAATGAGAAATTTTTAAAAAACCCAAACTGAAGGACTGTTCTAGATTGAATAACCCCTCCAAAACTCATATTGAGGTTTACTTGCCATTATGTTAGTATTAAGAGTTGGGACTTTTGAAGATGATTAAGTCTTGAGGGCAGTGCCATAATGAATGCACTGAGGCTGTTAGTTATGGTGGGAGTGTGCTCCCAATAGGATGACGGGCTTGATTCAGCTTTTCTCTGTCTCATGGGCATGCTTTTTCATCACATGATGCCCTCTGACATGTTGTGATGTAGCAAAAGGGTCCTGATGTAGCAAAAGTGTCCAAAATCAGACACCATGCTCTTAGCTATCCTAGACTTCATAACTGCAAGAAATAAATTTCAGTTCTTTAAAAGAGAAACCAAATATATAAATAAGAGCAAGATAAAAGATACATAACAGGAAAAAGAGAGATAGATCTTTGCAAAAAGAGAAGGGGACCAAGAGATGAAGGGAGGAGAAAAGGAAAGGGAAGGTGATGAAAAAACAATTAAAAAGTATTATATACCTTGACCAACTCCTCATAAGGAATGTAATCATTATATACAGGAAACGTACTAATAAATAAAAACTGATGAAAAAGAAGCATCATTAATCTACTCTCAGGTATTCCTTTACAGGAGCTGATAGTGGATTAAAACAGGAGTGTTGTACAAAATAACAGACTAGTATTTCTACTAGGGGCTGTCACGAATTGCAGATCAAGAGATACGACAACTAATTACAGTGTAGAGTGTTGACTTGGATCTTAGAATAAAAAAAGAACAGTAGTGGAAAATTTGAAGAAAATTGAGTAAGATCTATAGTTAATAGATTTGAGCCAACATCAATTTCATGGTTTTGACCATTGTATATTAATGACATAAAATGTTAGTAGAGGAATCTGGGTAAAAATAGTATATGGAAATCTTTAAATCAAAAATTATTTTGAAATAAACAGTTAAAAGTATTTCCAATATGTCTAATTTTTTGTTGCTATCTTTCATGAAGTCACAATTCAGGGCCATCTAGACAGCTGAAATAGCCTCATAAGAGCCTTCCTCATTCTTCTGTAGCTCATAGAATCCATTCTCCACATAAAAAGAGTGTTATTTAGAATTATTACATTACACTTGTGTTTTAAACTTGCTTCCCTTTATAATTAGAATTCAATTACTGTCTTGACGTTTCTTTCCATTGTTCTCTAAACCCAAGATTCATGGAATTCTTTTTTAAAATTATGAAATATTTCAGCTATGAAGAAGCCATAGATATCAATTAAAATGAATACCAATTTTCTCAGTTGCTTTTGTTGGATTTTAACTATCTCTCCTCAGATTTGTTACTTCCAATGATTTTTAACAGAAATGAAACAATGGAGCTACAAATGGAAAGCCTGCCCACCAGATACATTTTATTTCCTATAAGGTGCTGTGGTTTGGATATGGTTTGTGTCCCTCCAAGGACAATATGCTCAAAGCCTTGTTCCCACTGTGGCACTCACATTAGTGACTGTAGTGAGCATCCAGCCTTCAACCTCAACTGCTGTGAGCTCCACTGGCTGTACTCTGCACCAATGGCCATTTTAAATTTTTCTGCCACTAGTTCCATAGACAGCCACTGAAACTCTTCCTATTCTGATGCTTTGAGCCTACTAAATAAATGCTTTTCATAATTATGCATATATTCTTTCCCTCTAGTGAACTTCAAATTGTACAGATTTCCAAATCCGTCTTAGTCATTTACTTGTCACTGAGACAAATCACCCAACACTCACAGTTTAAAGGAGTGGAGGCTTATTTTGGCTCATGCGTCAGTCCATGGTTGGTTAGCATTAAGGAAGAAGCACCATGGCAGAGGGGCACTGTGGATGAAAGGCTGGTCATAGCACAAGGAAACTGCAGGGTTTAATGTTTGTCTTCTGGGTTTTGGTCTTACTTTGTCTCATTGGTTTCTATCATCTTATTTCTCCCTTTTGGAATGAGAATATGTACTGCCTGCAATTCTACATCAGCAGTGTGTAACTTCCTTTTTGATTTTTATAGGGACTCACAGCTAAGAGTTTGCCTCAAGTTTCAGACTTTGAACTTGGACTGTACATCAATGGTAGGACTGCTTGCATCCTTCCTCGGTGGGCATTTCATGTTCCTGGCATCTCCAATTTCCTGGGGACTCCACTGCACTTTCAGTTTCGCTGTTACAGCTTCACACACTGCCCTCGAAGGGGCATACTGCCTTCTCTCCTAGAACTTCTGAAATCTGAGTGGAAGCCACTATGACTCCATGACTCTTGCAGTCTGCATGCATGTAAAATCAGCATCATATGGACAATGTCCAAGTCTGCTGTCAGCATGGGCAGTAACGGGGTCCCCTTCAATCATGACTGCAGAGGCCTCCTACTGCTTCAGATGGCTGAATGTTGTGAACTGAATCCCAGGGGGAGAATTCTCTAGGCAGTTGTTGTTGGACACAGTGTACTGGGGCTCTCTTCTCGAATCAAAGCTTTAGAACATTGAACCCTTGAGCCTGGAAAGGGAGGGATCTTGCTGATTCCTTCAATTTTGGAAAGACATTTTTCCTATTGTCTTGTTGCAAATTACTTAGCTCCTTTTAAATGCTAATCCTTTGAGCCACTAAGCTCTCTTTGTCAAAACTTTAGAGATCTGAACACTGTTCGTTTTTTTAAAAAAAGGATTGATACATGTTCGCAGTACATAATGATTACATTTATCATGGGGAGTTTGTACACATACATAACACATCTTAATTTTTTTTTGGCCTCCTTCTCCTTCTATTCCTCCCCACTTCCTCCAACTCTTGGTTCTCTTCTCATTCAAAAGAGCTCTATTTCCATGTTTTTCTTTAATTCTCTTTTTGTGTCCCTTTTCTCCTCTCTCCCCCACCTATATTTCTTGTTCTTCCCATTTAAAAAAAATTCTTACTTCTCATTATTTTTATTATGTTCTTTTTTTTACTTTGGGTTTGTCATACAAGAGAACTCATACATTTAAATTTACATGTCTGATTTACTGAACCACAGGCCCCAACTTTACAGGAAGTTCTTTTCTGCTGGAGTTCAAAATTTAAAATCACTCAGTTGTACCAATTCCTCTTGATTCTCCATACAGAGCTTGCTAAAAGCCCATAGCTGTACCTACCCACAGCCTGAACCTTGGGCTCCCTTGAAATTCTCTCCATCACATTAATTAGTCTGTCTTCCTTAATCTCAGTCTCCCAAAAAGTCTTAGAGGATGAACAAAAGGTAGATAATTTTTTTTTTGCCAGAGTATAACACACATGACATGGAGTCTAATTGCCAAAGAAATATCTCTTAACAGCTGAAATTTCTTGAGCCTGCTCTTACAATATGCATTTCTCTCATAAGAAATGATCTGAGTTCTGATCAGAAATCTCTCCTCAAATTCAGCTTACAACATTTTAGGGCTTCTCTAGCCAGTGTCTCCAAACCTTTCTAAACTCCTGCTAATGTATTTCTAAAGCTTATGAACCATGTGTTCAGATTTGAATTACCCCACTTCTCTATTAGCAAAATCTATCTTAGTTACTTTCTTGGTGCTGAGGCAATACCTGACAAACACAGTTTAAAGGAGAACAGCCTTACTTTGGCTCATGTTTCAGTCCATCATCAAGCAACTCCAAAGAAAAAGCATCATGGCAAAGGGTAGGACAGAGGAAAAGCTACTCTCATCACAGCAACAAGGAAACAAGAAAGCAAGAGCCAGGGAGGGAGACTCACTTTTCCACATTATTCCCAAGTGACCCACCTCTTTCAACCTGGTCCCACCGCCTAACAGCAAGTCAACTGTAACATCCTCATGGCCAGTCCTCTTCCAAAAGCCATGCTTATGAATACATGATGCTCTTGGGAGACATCTAGTTATAAAATATAACACATGCATTCTAAATAGTATTGCTTAGTGTTTGGCTTACCTTTTCCTTAATACATCTTGTACAACATATGTTATAAAATTTAATGACATGAAATAGTATTTGTTGTTTGAACTTTCACAATTTATTTTTTAAAAATCCTTCTCAACTTCAAGGTCATGTGGATATTCTTTGACATTCTTCCCTAATGGATTTACATTTTTATTTATTTTTTGTATCACAGTCTTTATCTTTGCAATTTTTGCTAACATTTGCCTCTATCTCTTCCTGGCTGACTTTTGCCCTTTAGCTTCCAGCTCAAATGTGACCTATCAATGAAAATGTAACCTCTACACTTTAATGGTTGCTCTCTCAAATTACCCTGTAGTATTTTCTTTACAGCTCTTGATATTTCCTATGGTTACTATGGTACTAAAAACAGAGGTCTTTGTCTTGCTCATCCCATTATTCCCAGTACTTAGACTGAGCTTCCACAGTCAAAGTTCTCAAAAAAGAAAAACTGACACAGGGCTTTTGTGCAGGTTACTCAGTAAGATGTATCTCTTATAGTTAATTTTAGGTGTTAATTTGCCTGGATTTAGCTTGTCCAGAACCTGGGTGTATCCATGACACTATTTCCAGAGAAAGTGACTTTTGAATCAATAGATTTAGTGAGAAAAGATCTTTGTCACAAGGATAATAGATGAGAGTGTTCCCTGGCCTTTGGAATCCAAGATTTACACCAGCAGCTCCCTAACTTCCTAGGCTTTTAGACTCTGATGGAGAATTATACAATCAAGTTTCCTAGTTCTGAAGCATCTGTACTTGAACTGACCCACACAACAGGAGTCCCAGGGTCTCCAGCTTTCAGATAGCCTCTGATAGAACTTCTCCATCTCCACAATCATGTGAGCCAGTTTCTCTAGTAAATCTCCTATCTATCTATCTCTATCTCTATCTCTATCTCTATCTCTATCTCTATCTCTATCATCTCTATCTCATTATCTCATTGATTCTGTCTCCCTGGAGATTCCTGATTAATATATTTAGATCAACAGATATGGAAGGGAAGAAACATAAGATGGTCACGAAGAGGACTTGAACCACAGTGCTGGCCCATTGTCTTAGCTCTTGTACAAAATGACCTTTTAGAGGCATCTTATATGAATAGCCAGCCTCTATACCTCATCTCCATCAGTCACTGAAGTGACCCAACCTGGGAGAGGTGGCTCTGTAGCTAATGCCATCCTTTCAGGAGCTCACAGCTCAAGGCAACAGGTCCTCTCCTAAAAGGTGATCTTAGCGACCCACTTTCATATCCATCACAGATGCTTGGCATGATTAGCAGTTTGCAAACACTTTCTAAGTGAAATAGCCTTTCCACATATCTCAGATGTCTTCAGCATACATTTCTGAATAAAAGCACAATTTTCTGAGTAGAAAGATTTAAAAACATTTTAATGTCAGTACACAGAAATCCACATCAGGAATTTTTGGGACAATTCGTGCAGTGTACTCTTTCCTCTGCTGGGTTAGCTTATAAAAGAATTGCTTACGTTTTATTCTTAGTTACCTTTTTCAACTATAAATGATTACCAGTAAATATCTGTGATTTTTGTTGTTTGGTTTCTATTATTGCCTTCTACTTTAAATACTTACATGCTAGAATACATTTTGCTGAACTTCCTTTGTTATTTCATTTTAGGATTAAATCTCTCACCTATAAATAATTAATTTTATATGACATAAGAAAGGAGCCACATGTTTTCTTTAAATTGTCTTAAATTGGTGTTTATTTATTACAATGTACATTCTTAATGTTTTTATGAACTCCAAAAAACTGAAGAAAAAATTCTGAGAAGCAATTTATTTTGATGACTGAAAAACATTTTATAGAGATGATTGCATCTACCATTGTACTACTGAGATGGTAAGAAAGTTGTGTGATATCTTCTCTGACTCAATTGTTTATATGGAATATAAATAATCAACTGCCCTTTCCCACTAATTATTTATTTCAGTATATCATTCACACTCAATGCAAACATTACTAATACTTCAGTGTCTAGCTCACTTAGATAGGTTAGCGCTAGCTTCATGCTAGTCTGTTTTTTGTTTTAGATTTTATCATGAAAGCCCAAAATAATGGCCTTATTAGAAGGTTTCCTGTCTTGAGTATGGTTAGATTAGAAATGTCAGTGAAAATTGGTCTGTGTGGGAGAACAGAAAAATTTCTATCACAGGATAAAAATAGCAGTATCCAGAGATATCAAAACAAGACCACAGAACATCATTTGAGTTTCAACTGGATATAGTTTAGATTTGGAATGAGATTTATTTGGATTTGACTTCAGGATATTTTGATTTTCAGTTGGATTTTAAATTGGCTTCTTATGCGGGTGTCTTAGGAGATTATCATTTCAATGAATTTTTATTTTAGCTTTCTGTGCTACTGAGTTTTTTCTAGCATATTAGAGAAAAAAGAGGATGAATTCTAACCCAGCAAAAGGAAGTAAAATAGTACTATTTTTTCTTTTCCAACAAATAGGAGAACTGTTTAGGAATTTGCAAATAGGGTAGATATAAGCTTTATAGAATTGCAAAGGTATTTAAACATATCTTTCAAATATTTTGTGGCCAATGATGGAAAAGAAAGTATTTGTCTTTTTAATATTCATACTATTTATGTTCTTAATTTTTTAATCATTTATAAAAATTTAATATTAAGTTAAGAGTAAATGTCTTAAAAGTTTGGAATTTGTGAGGGAACAAAACCTGAGATATGAAACATTCATTCTTTCAAATAAGGGAATAGAACTTTCTAAAATAATATTCTGGAACTCATAACACTTTTTTCAAATAGCAAATTTCAAATAGCAAATAGTAGCAAATAACATTGCATAGTATTTGAGAATTTTTCAGAGAAACAGAACATATGTATGTGTTTGTATATATGGAGAGTGACAGACAGAAAGACAGAGAAAGAGAAAGAGATTAATTGTTACAGATACTGGCTTCCAAGGTTATGAAGAATGAGAAGTCTTATAGTAGTCTGCCTGGAAGCTGAAAATCTAGGGAATTGTGAAAAGTGAGATACCAACTTTGTTCTTCTTTTCCAAGATTGCTTCAGTATTCAGGGTCCTTTGAAATTACACATCAAGTTCGTATGTATTTTTCTTTTTCTTCAAAATTCATTAATGTGATTAGATAGGGATTACATTAAATCTATAGATCACTATAAATACTGATGCCATCTTAGAATATTAAGCCTTCTAATTCATGAACAAGGATATTGTTCTGTTTATTTATGCCTTGTTTAATTTTTAAGCAACATTTTGTAGTTTTCAATGTAAAAGTCTTTAATCTCCTCAGTTAAGTTTATATCTAAGTATTTCATTTTTTATGATGCTATCATAAGTGAATTTTTAAAATTTCCCTTTTAGATTGTTCATTGGTAGCATGTAAAAATGATTTTTGTGTGTATTTTATGTCTTGCAAATTTGCTGAATTTGTTTATTAGTTCTAACTGGTTCTTTCATGAAATCTTCAGTGTTTTCCACATATATGAGACCAGATCATCTAGGGATAAAAACAATTTTACCTTTTCCTTTCCAATCTGGACATTTACATTTATTTTTCTTGTTTAATTGGTCAGGCTAACACTTCCAACATTGTTAAATAGAATACTGTTTCTTTTTTATATAAAGTCCTATAATAAGTATAACCAAAGTAATCAGGAGGCTGAAAAAGAATTTTTAATGGATCTGGGGTTGCATGGGTGCTGGGGAGCTTTCTCTTCACCTAGCCATCTTGAATCATCCTTTAAACATCAGCCCTGGTCATACACAGGAAAGCTCTCTGGACTACACACACACACACACACACACACACACACACACACACGTGTGTGTGTGTGTTTTAAAGCCCAGCACTCCATAATATCACTTCTGTTGTGCTTTTACATATTTTTTAAACTATTATACAGTAACTTCTGCTAACTTGGCATTATACAAGGCCCATGAAAAATGTTAGTAAATATTTGTTGAGAAAAAGTGCAAAGTTTAAGAATGTTTACTCATCCTACCCCAACTGGAGTTCCTCGAGTCATAAACATTTAATAAGTAGATAAAATAGTTTTAAATTAACATATTAGCAACCCATCTTCCTGGATTTTTAAGCAATTGCTTCTACTCCCTTTCTTTACACTTTGAACTATTTATAATAAAATTTTGCTGAACAAAAATAAACTTCACCTGATTCCAAGTGAACTAATTAGAGATTGGGACTATGCAATCTGAGTTAATGAGGTTTTACTGCACTTAGAATAATTCTAGAATACTACAGCCAGATGAGAGCTTAACCTACACCTTTGTAAATTAGGCAAATCCAGGTTAGCTAAAGAGATAGGAGGGAAAAAGAACATAAACAGCTCTCACTAGACCCCTTGGAGCCTGAAAGGTAGGTCATTTTCCTAACAACTCTGACTGAACGTCTTCCTGCTGAAGCCTCTGAGCAAACTTTCACTACACCTGGAAGTGAGGTTGCTGTTATGGAGACCCAGCCACTCCAGGCTCTGCTTGTTCTTGGCTTGTCTTGACTCATTTCTTCTATGGCTATTCTGCTTCCCTGCCTTTACCAGAGTACTAATGGTCTCTCCAGGCCTCAAATTTCAATCTCCACAAAGACAGGTTCCAAATGCCTCCTACAATTGGTCTCCTTTCTGCCAGCCAGAGATCTTGCACCTCACCACCAGCTAAGATGGTGCCCTGCCTCCAGTAAGTCAGCAGCCCTTCAGGCCAGTGCCTCCACCTTGGGCCTAGGTGGTAAAAAGGTACTGTCTGTTTTTCTTAGAGGGCCTGTCTGTGTAGAATGTGCTCAGACCACACCACAGAGGGCTCATGCCTGATTCAGTGGGAGCAGAAACTGAAGCTCGGAAGAGTGAATTCATCATTCTATAGAGAGCTTCTTGCAAATCCCATTCTGATATAGGTCTCTGAAGCACATTTCCCCAGCAGGAGCTGTTTGATCCATTACGAATGTTTGGGTTGAACCTGCAAAGGCTGCATTAACAGATAAACATGGCTTATGGAATGTCTGGACACATTTCCATTGTGTCTTTTATTAGAATTATTTGTGATTTAAAAGTAAGGAGGCACTGTTTGGGACTGGGAACTTTGTGGAGACTGGCAGCTCAGTCTGGGCTGTTTGGGACTGGGAACTTCGCGGAGACCAGCATCTCAGCCTGGCTGTTTGGGACTGGGAACTTCATGGAGACCAGCATCTCAGCCTGGCTGTTTGGGACTGGTAGGTCCGCCCTTCACTCACAAGGAACCTCCCAGAGACCAGCTTGGCCTGGGCCGTTTGGGTCTGGTAGGCACGCCCTTAACCCATAAGGAACTTCACGGAGACTGGCATCTTGGCCTGGTCTGTTTGGGATTGGTAACTTCATGGAGACCGGCAGCTTGGCCCGGGCTCTTTGGGACTGGGAACATTGCATGGACCAGTGGCAGAGGGCGTGAGGTGCCTGGGACTGCCACTGCTGCGCACCCCTTCTCCAGGAACATCTAGGAAGCCTGACACAGGACCGAGCTGACTGGGACCACATCTGCTGGACCTGCCCTTCCACCAGGAACATTGGGCTACAGTGGACTACCATGCTGGCTTGATGAGAGGTTCAGGAACCCCTCACCGAAACAGAAGACCTCATCAGGCTTCAGTCAGTGTGGCACCATAGGAGGAATTCAGGAGACTGGATCTCCTCTTCATTGTGGTACCCAGAAATTTGACAAACATCAACCACACAGTAGAATCCTGAAACACAAACTGCAGAAAGTTGTGTCTGTTGGAATAGAAAGACCAGAAATTCACCCAAAAGGTGAAAATGACTAAACGAAAAGGCAAACTGGAATCCCAAACATCTAGTCTATCAGGGGCAAGTGCAGGTGGTAATGAAATAGAGGACCCCAAAATTCATACACCAGAAATCTCTGAAAAGATAGCAAATGAAGTAAAGAAACAAATCTATAAGGCTATGGAGGAAATCAAATTAGAAATAATGTCTTATGTAAAGACAAAAGTAAAAACCTTAGTAAATGAGCTGCTCAACATAGCTAGAGAAGAAATAGATAAGAAACTACAGGAGCATGGGAAATTGATTGAAACTTTGAATGAACAATGCAGAAGACAAGCAGAATCTATAAAACAAATGGAAAGAGATATGCAAGAAACAAAAAATTGCATTGAAAGCCTGCAAAGCCGTTTAAATGAAGCTGAGGATAGAATTTCGGACCTTGAGGACAGGATTGCAGATAGCGATCTTGAAAGGGTAGAACTTATAAAAACAACAAAGCAGCATGAAATGACAATCCAACAGCTACAAGATGATGCCAGGAGAAACAATGTTAGAGTAATAGGCATTAGTGAGGAGGTAGGAGACAATGCAAAGGATATAGCTAAGCTGTTCACAGAAATAATGGGAGAAAATTTCCCAAACATGGGGGAAAAATCAGATATACAAATAAGTGAGGCATATAGAATGCCACACAGTCATAACCAACATAAGCCTGCACTCAGACATATAATTATTAAGATCCCTTTTATGTTTCTCATAAAAAAAGAATACTAAAAGCTGTTAGAGAAAAGACACAACTCACGTATCAAGGAAATCCAATTAGAATCACAGCAGACTTCTCAGCACAAACCTTCAGGTTAAGATGAGCTTGGAGTGAAGTATTTCAAGCCCTAAAAAAAAACAACTTTCAACCCAGACTGACATACCCAGCAAAACTGTCTTTCAAATTTAATGGAGAAACAAGATACTTTCATGACAAAGAACAACTAAAGAAATTCATATCCACCAAACCAACCTTAGAAAGAGTGCTGAAGGACAACCTAGATAGAGATAAAAATGACCACAATCTCCAGAATAACAGAAAGAAGTTACCAGGCTGGACAAGAAAGTAAACAAGGGAGAAAGGCAGGAAACTAACAATAGTAACACAACATGGTAAAGTCAAGCCAATACATATCAGTGATATCTTTAAATGTAAATGGGCTCAATTCACATATCAAAAGAAACATGTTGACAGAATCAATCAAGAAACAGGATCCCACAATATGCTGTATACAAGAAATGCATCTGACTCAAAAAGAAACTCATAGATTAAAAGTCAGAGGATGGAAAACAGTATTCCATTCAACAGGAACCCAGAAAAAAAGCAGGAGTAACTATTCTATTTGCAGACAATATGAACTTCAAACCTAAAATGATTAAAAGAGACAAAGAAGGTCACTACATACTCGTAAGTGGAAAAATTCAAGAGGAAGAACTAACAATTATAAATATATATGCACCAAACACAGGATCACCCAACTACATAAGACAGATACTAAAGGACATGAAAAACCAAATACACAAGAACACACTTATTACAGGGGACCTTAACAGCCCACTGTCACAAAGAGATAGATTAACTAGGCAAAAAGTCAGCAAAGAAATAATAGAATTGAATCATACCTGTGAGCAATTAGACTTAGTAGATGTTCACAGAGTGTTCCACCCAACCACAGCAGAATACATGTTCTTTTCAGCTGCCCACAGGACATTCTCCAAAATAGACCATATATTATGCCAAAAAGCATTTTTAAGTAAATGCAAAGGTATTGAGATTGTCCCATGCATACTATCTAACCATAGCATACTGAAATTGAAAGTTAATGGCAAAAGAAACTGCAAAACTGGCATAAATACATGGAAATTAAATAGCAACCTTTTGAACAACCAGTGGGCTACAGATGAAACTAAAGAAGAAATAAAGCAATACCTACAAGTCAATGAAAATGCGGAAACAACCTATTGTAATCTGTGGGATGCAATGAAAGTGGTCTTAAGAGGGAAATATATAGCAATAAACTGTCATATCAAGAAAACAGAATGAGCACAAATAAACAATATAATGCTTCATCTCAAGCTTCTAGAAAAAGAAGAGCAAGTTAAATCTAAAGCTCATAGAAGAGAAGAAATTGTAAAGATTAGAGCAGAAATCCATACAATTGAAAGTAAAAAAAATACAAAGAATTAGTGAATCAAAAAGCTGGTTTTTTGAGAGAATAAACAAAATTGACAAACTTCTACCTAACCTTATAAAGAAAAAGAAAGAAAAAACCCAAATTCATGCAATAAGGACCAAAAAGGGAGAAATTACTACAGATCCCATGGAAATTCAAAAGATCATAAACACTTACTTTGAAAATCTTTACTCACATAGAGAAGAAAACACAGAGGAAATGGACAGATTTCTAGAAACATATGAACTACCAAAGCTCAACCAAGAAGATATAGCAATTTCAAATAACCCAATATCACCTATTGAAATTGAAAACATAGTAAAAAAACTTACCAACAAGGAAAAGCCCAGGTCCTGATGGATTCACAGCTGAGTTCTATAAGAAATTTAGAGAAGACTTGATGCCAATACTCCTTAAACTCTTCAATGAAATTGAAAAGAAAGAAATCCTCCCTAAACCATTCCTGGAGACAAGTATTACTTTCATACCAAAACTAGAGAAAGACCCAACCAAAAAGGAGAACTATAGGCCAATCTCACTAATGAACATGGATGCAAAGATTCTCAATAAAATACTAGCAAATAGAATGCAGCAAATCATCAAGAAGATTATACATCATGTCCAAGTGGGGTTCATTCCAGGAATGCAGGGATGGTTTAATATACGCAAATCAATAAATGTAATACACCACATCAACAGAGCCAAAAACAAAAACCACCTGGTCATCTCAATAGATGCAGAAAAAGGTTTTGATAAGGTCCAACACTTGTTCATGATAAAAACCCTTCAGAAACTCTGAATACACAGTGTCTACCTCAACCTTATAAAGGCCATCTATGACAAACCAACAGCCAATATTGTACTAAATGGACAAAAACTGAAAGCTTTCACTTTAAAATCAGGAACAAGACAAGGATGTCCACTATCACCACTACTTTTCAATATAGTTCTGGAAACACTAGCCAGGGAAATCAGACAAGAGAAAGAAATAAAAGGAATAAACATAGGAAAGGAAGAAGTTAAATTATCACTATTTGCAGATGGCATGATACTCTATATAGAAGACCCAAAAAATTCCATTAAAAGACTACTAGAGGTAATAAACAAACTCAGCAGTGTAGCTGGATACAAAGTCAATGCTCAAAAATCAATAACATTCCTGTACACAAACAAGAACATCACCGAGAGAGAAATTATGGAAATATCACCCTTCATAATAACATCTAAAAAAACGAAGTACTTAGGAATCAACCTAACTAAAAATGTAAAAGACCTATATACTGAAAATTATACTATGCTAAAAAAGAAGATTGAAGAGCATATTAGAAAATGGAAAGATGTTCCATGCTCTTGGCTAGGAAGAACCAACATTGTAAAAATGGGCATACTCCAAAACTGTTATACAGATTTAATGCAATCCCAATCAAAATACCATTGACATACCTCACAGATCTAGAGAAAACACTCCTAAAATTCATTTGGAAGCAGAAGAAACCTAGAATAGCAAAGGCAATTCTGGGCAACAAAGACAAGGCAGGAGGCATCTGAATTCCTGACTTAAAACTGTACTAAAAAGCCACAGTGATAAAATCAACATGGTACTGGCAAAGAAATAGACCTGAGGATCAATGGAACTGATTAGAAGATACAAATATAGGTACAAAGACACTCAGCCACCTGATATTTGACAAAGGGGCTAAACATGATCACTGAAGGAAGGATAGCCTCTTTAATAAATGGTGTTGGAAAAATTGGCTCTCCACATGCAGAAGACTGAAACTAATCCATGCCTATCACCATGCACAAAACTAAAGTCTAAATGGATCAAAGACCTAAATATTAAAATAGAAACACTAAATCTACTAGAAGATAAGGTAGGTAGAAATCTTGGAGACATAGGGGTAGGCAGAGAATTCATGAACAAAATACAAATTGCACGGGAAACACTTGAGAGAATCAACAACTGGGATCTCATATTATTGAAAAGTTTCTGCACCTCAAAAGAAATCACCATCAGAGTGAAAACAAAACCCACAGAATGGGAAAGAATTTTAACCAGCAACCCCTCAGACAAAGGACTTATATCAAGATCATATAAAGAATTGAAAAACATCAAGCCCCCCAAATTCAAAGACCCTCTCCAAAAAATGGGCAGCTGAGATGAAATGAACACACAGTTCTCAGATGAAGATATACAAATGGCAAAAAAATACATGAAGAGATGTTCACCATCACTGGTCATTTGAGAAATGCAAATTCAAACAACACTGAGATATCATCTCACACCGGAAAGAATAGCTGCCTTCAAGAAATCAAATGATAACAAATGTTGAGGAGGCTGTGGGGAAAAAGGAACACTTCTCCACTGTTGGTGGGAGTGTAGACTGGTGCAACCACTGTGGAAATCAGTATGGAGAATTCTCAGAAGACTAGGAGTGGAGGCTCCATTCAGCCTGGCTCTTCCCCTCCTTGGTATTTTCCCGGAGAAACTGAAAAGTTCATATCACAGTGATATATGTGCACCCCTGTTCATAGCAGCACAATTTGTAATAACTAAATCTTGGAAACAACCAATATGCCCATCAACTGCAGAGTGGATGAAAAAGATGTGGTATTTTTATACAATGGAATATTACTCAGCTATAAAAAATGATGATCTTGAGGCCTTCCTTGGGAAATGGAGACAACTTGAGACTATCCTCATTAGTTTAATAAATAAGAATCATAATTATAAATATCACATTGTGTTTCTAGTGTAAATAGTAATAAGAACTGTAGGAGCAATAAAACCCAAAATGTATAATTGCTGATGTAAAAAAGAGAGGAAAAGTAAGTGCTCTAAAGGATATAACTGCATGTGTGTTTAATTGTGTAAGATAGATGTCCATATTACTGTTTTTGTTAGAATGTTGAGCAGAACCGTTAACAGGCTTATTGTTTGAATGTGTACTTTGTATTTTTTAACTTTGTAACTTGAACAACTATTTCCAATGACAGTATGTAACTTATCAAGTGGGGATTTCTTAGTATTTTTGTTTTTGTTTGGTTTTGTTGTGGTTGTTGCTCTTTTTTCTTTTTATTTTCTTTCCCCTTTGGAATTCTGTATTGTTGCTACCCTCTTTCTGTTTTGCTTGTTTTTTTTTTCTTCTCTTCAAATAAAAAATTAAAAAAAAAATAAGGAGGCCTGATATCACTGGAATATTGAAAAAGTGGCAGATCCTCAATACATTATTTATGTTTTTCTTCACTTAAAATAATGAGTTGCTGCTATAAGGGAAATTGGTATAAAGCCTATTAGGAGTTTTTAGTTGACAAGTTTGAAGTAAGGCAATATGGAAAATGCAGTTTATTCAACTGGTATTTGCTAAGAACCAACTAGGTACTAAATCCTGGAAATACATTAGTAAAAAAGGTAAATATTTTTTTCTGTTGTCAAGTAACTCAGATATTTAGCTGATTTTGCTTCCTGTATTTTAAAGCAACAAGAAGTAAGGCAAAGGACAGAACAAAGGTCAAAATCAGGTAATAAAATCCTGCATCAAAATTTTCAAAGCTACAATGGAATATTATTCAGCTATAAAAGGGATGATCTTGAGTCCTTCATAAGTAAATAGAGACAACTTGAGACTGTCCTCATTGGTGAAATAAATAAGAATCATATTTATAAATATCACATTGAGTCTCTAGTGTAAAAAGTAATAAAAAATGTAGGAGTAAAAAAACCCAAAATGTGTAATTGCTACTATAAAAAAAGAGAGGAAAAGAAAGTGCTCTAAAGGATATAACTGCATGTATGTTTAAGTGTGTAGGATTGATAACCATATTACTAAGTTTTTGTTGGATCATTGAACAGATCTGTTTGCAGTCTAACTGTTTGAATGTCCACTTTGTATGCTTCAACTTTGTAAATTGAACAACTATTTCTAAGAGGACAATATGTAATTTATCAACTAGTGATTTCTTACTATTTATTTTTTTAAATTCTGTATTATTTCCACCCTTTTTCTGTTTTGTTTTTTTTTTCTCTTAAAATTTAAAAATTAAAAAGTATGGGAACCAAAAAATTTTTTTTCCTAAGTATAAATGGAAAGCTATAGCACCAAATTAGCAGTTTACATGAAAATTTACAATTTGATCCCACCAAACAAGTTGAGAGTCAGAATAATGCCATAATGATGTTTTTAATAATTAATAGCCTTGTTGTCCACTGGGGTTTCTTCTTTTCTCTGCCTTCCACCATCATTTCCTTTGGCCAAAATGAAAACAACAAAATTAGAAACTCTAAAAACATCTCAACAAAACTAGCAGTTGTCATCTTAATTACTGGATTAATTTTAACCTTTCATAAACTCATGTATGTGATGAAATCTCAGACCCTACAGTCCTGACTGCTTATAGGTTTCCTTCACAAAAGCCTCATTATTCTCTAACCTGGTGTTCACTTAATTATTCAACGCCCTACTTCCAACTCTGATTTACTTTCTCCTGCCACAAATTCATCACAGTTCATATCGTAGTTCCTTGCAACCACATTAAAATAACACAAATACAGGCTGATGGACAGAAACCTCTTTCTTGTTATTGCCCTCCTCAGCAGGAAGGGCACACAGTCTTGATGGTGGACTTCTGAATGCAGAGCAAATAGGACCCCATATCTACTCTCCCACCCTTGAAATGGGAATGGCTGTGATTCCTGGGGAAAGACCCTGTTACCCAGAGGATCAAAATTCAGATGAGGGCCAACGGATGAAGACCACATTGTTCTCCATACCAAAAGGATTCTAAGCCACAGTCAAACTTTGGTCTGTGCCTGAACAATTTCTACTTATTTTAAATACCACTTTATTTAAATCAAAGTTATCATCCAACTCTTCTTTCATATTCTGATAGAGTTCATATACTTGGCTGCCTCAACTAAAGTGTCTTTTCAGTCTTGGTCCCAAAACCATTTTCTACATAATTAGTAGGTAACACACATCACCAGTCTCACCCTGTCTGATCCAGTTTAGATAATATGTACTGTAATCCCAGCAGTGAATGTAGGCTTCATTTTCAGCGATACAGGCAGTTTCACTTGAAAAGAGATACTTCCGATCCCTTGTGCCATGGCAGATGGCCCCACAGTCAGATTCAATTGGAAGGTGGCTTGATGGATGGTTCTGCTTGGGCCATTGACTGATTTATAATTTCAGGCCTACTTGTACAATGGACATTGGATTCAGTCTCAGGAGAGCACACTTACTATGAAATTAGCTTGAAATATGTCATACTATTAGTTTGTAAAATTTGCAATTGCTTTTCCTAAAGCCATGTTTTACCTCTACTGTGGTAATCTATTCTCACATATTGTCTTAGTTACTTTTTACTCATCACTGAGACAAAATACCTGACACCCAAAGTTAGGGAAGGAAAAGTTTATTTCTTGCAGTTCTTGGAGGTTTTGGTTCATATTCAGGCTCCAAGGCAGGGTGACATGGTGGGTCCGCAGTTCATGGTAGCTGCAAACTGCAAGGCAGAGCCAGGAAGAGAGAGAGAGAGAGAGAGAGAGAGACCTTCTTCCTGCCCTTACATCATATCCTGGCTCCACCCCTGGGTGGGCGAAATACTCACACCACCAATCTGAGCGCTAGACCACGAACCAATCACAAATGCTAGATTTGGTCCAGTCCATAATTCGTGAGGCTTGGGGGCCACTGACATAAACCATGACACATATTAAAAGAATAATGTCAATTATTATTAAGCTTTGATAAACAATTATACAGCATATTGATACATGAATGTAAGCTACTGGGCAACTAACAGGCTTCATCCAATAATTATTTCACATCAATAAAATGAACTGGAGCTTAAAACTGTCTGGTAACTCTGTGCTATATCAACAAATTTACATATCATTCTCTGATTTTCTTTATGGTAATTTTGAATATAACAATTACACAACTTGGTTACAAAAATATAGGGCTCCAGAATATGTAAATATAGCATATAAATCAATAAGAAAAAGAGATAACCTACAGAAATGGGACAGACTTGAACAGATAATTTACAAAGAAGATATCCAAATTACTTTCAATTTCATGAATAATAATGTTAATACAAATTAAAATCATAATGAGATACCACCACACATCCAACACACTAGCTAAAATTTAAAAAAATCTGACAGTGCCAAGTGTTAGTGAGGATGTGAAACAATGAAAAGGATCTCACAACTGAAGGAAGTCCATTCTGTTCAGTATTACATAATACATATAAAAATTAGCATATTATGGGTCATAGATGTTTCATCCTTGGTGTAACAGAAATACATGCACACATGTATCAGAAGGTGTACAGGAACGTATGTGATGTCATCATTTGTCACAGAAAAGAAATAAAAAACTTGAAAAAAGAGTGAACCAGAAAATTGATGCCCATCTTGGCAGTCATCAGTCTGATCCTCACTAAGAAAAACATCTAAAGAAACTGAAAAACAGCAACTTTTCTTGGTTACATCTGAAGTTGCAGGGCAGCCAACAGCCAGCAAAATGAGAGACAGGTGAACACAGAGAATTGTATTATGAGGCACAAAAGCCCAGGAGCAGAAACCACTGCTGGAGCTAGTTTTTTTACTGGGGTAGAAAAAACTTAAACTGTAACCAACACATTTCTGGGGACCCCAGTACATGCCAGTTTGAGAGTTAAAAGTTAAAAAGAGTGTATGTTCCAGTCTTCGAAGATCACCCACTTCCACGAGTCTTACCACCAAAAGTTCTACAGGTATTCAGAATAAACTCAGAAAAAACTCCCTTTTGATACCTGAAAGGGTATGAAAATATATTTAGAGCAGTAATGGGAAACCTTTTAGAGCTTTTGATAATAACAAAGAGTTGGCCACAGCACACACACCATAGTTTTATCACCACTGATCCACAGCATTCTACTCTGCTTTACACTAGCTTGCCTTCAGGGACAGAGCCTACCACCCGGGCTTTCATCAAAAGCCTGGGAGGAAAGAAACAATCTCTAGTCCTCTCTAGCCTTTCCGTCTCAAGGATGAGTGAGTGGGGCATGATGAAAAGGTCCTTGTGAAGGTCATAGCCCATGTAAATAAACTAACTAAAAGACTGAGTGATAGAAATAAGAAAATGTTTCTCCTCTCACCCAATCTTACCACTGCATCAATAGGGCTCCTGTATTCTAACAAAGATTACAATAAAAATAACTGCAAACCTCATTCTTCCTCTAGATCAGTGATGACAAACTTCCTGAAGACAAAGTGACCAAACTGCAACCCTAAACCCATTTATATTTGCAGAGTTCTGGTACTGCAATGAGACCTGAATATTGAGGTTTTAGTTTAGAGAAAACAAGTCATATATTAACATCTTTTATCTTGAAAGAAAAATACAATAATAGATCTTTAAATGTACAAACAGCTTTTTATTGAATGGTAAAAGTTTGCATTTGATGTGCTTTTGCACAGTTAATGTGTGTTTTGCTGCTGCATGCATGCTGATAATTTAACAAACCTTGGCTGGGCTGACTTGGCTCGTGTGCTGACTGAGTACTCTGTGCTCACTGCAGCATGAGTGCCATAAGTTAACTACTGCTCTAGGTGAAGCTCCAAGGAAAAACCTAAGACAGCAGGAAAAATCAAAGCAAAGGCATCATCAGGAATTCCAGCCTTTAACACTAATGGCTCTAGTAAAGAGCAAACATAGTTTATCTTCCAGCCTGCCTCTCTCTTTTGTCCTTTCCAGGGTACCCACTCTTTGGGTAGTGCCATGAACACTCAGGATAGACCTTCCCATTATCCACACCCAGAGCTATGCCAAACCAATCAGTGAGCTATTTGAGTAACCACACATCCTTAATCTCAGCATCACACATTTAATCCCAACATTACATACCCCCTAAATCCACCCACCTCTGAAAAGTCTCACCTATGACTGCATGAGTCTTTGGGGCTCATGGGAGGTGGGGGGCATCTAGACACAAGCCACAACAACAGTGCATCATGACCAACTTTCCACAAAAACATACGAGGTGCACTGAAGGACAGAAGCGATAATTGAAGAGACGGAGAAATTAGAGACAGATATATCAGGGTCTTAGACTGGAAATTGAAAATAGCTAATCCTCTGAAGGAAAAAGCAGACAGTAGGCAAAAATAAATAAGGAACAGAACTAAAGGGATGGAAATTCTGAGAAACAATCAAAAGAAAATGCTAGAAGATAAAACAATATAACGGAAAAGAAGAATGCCTTTGATAGGTTCATCAGTAGATTGGACTGAAGGAAAGAATCAGTGAGCCTGACACTATCTCACCAGAAACTTCCTAAACCTCAGAGCAAAAAGAAAGAGAAAAAATCTGAAAACTGGAGGACAATTTGACAAAGGGTAACACATTCATAGTGGGAACATAAATTCAAAAGAAGTAGTAAACAAACAAACAAACAAACAAACAAAAAGTATTAGAAGTAAGGATGGTTGGGAGTTTTTCAAAATTATAATGAACACCAAAGAAAGACCTAGGAAGCTCATCAAATAACCAACTACCAAAAAGCATATTGTGTTCAAACTACAGAAAGTCAAAGACGGAGAGAATGTTGAGTGAAACCAGGGGCAGGGAAAAGCATTTTACTGATAGAGGGACAAGGTATAGAAGCAGCAGAAAACTTGTACCTTAACTTGCTTTCTCATCCAACAGCAACAACTCCCATTTAAAAAGACTGAAGTGGATAGAAAGAGTTATGTACTTTAAGCAGAAGAACTCTACTGAAACAAATAGGACAAAATTGTGAATGAGAAATGAAAGTACAGTAATTCCTCAGTTCATAAATGCTTCTGCTTGCAAACAATTTGGTTTGCAAGCAGAAGTGTTTGGCAAACTTTTCTTCTGTTCACGAACTTTATGTTGGGTAACAAACACAACTGTGGTCATCTTCCACAGAATCCTGAAATGAATTAAGTTCACAAACTAAGGTACTACTATGTACTGAAAGCTATCTTCCTCCAGCCTGTTCAGGAATGGCACAAAATGCACAAAGTCCTCACAGGTCTCCTTTCCTTTTTTTTTTTAAGTAAAGAATTGAGGCCAAAAAGTGGGGTGAGTTGTAGCCAGTTGGGATAGGCCCATTCTTATGCAGTGCCAAGGGCCTATATTAGCGTTTGGCTGAGCCAAATCTTAAGTTTTTCTAGCTTGGGAAAATGTTTTTGGGACCAAAGAATTTTGACCATAGCTTTCTTTTTGCTTTTATATATATATATTTTTATTTATTTTCATTTTTTTCTAAATTTTTTTCTAGTTTCTGTTTATTTTTGTCTGATTATTCTATTTTGTCTTCTTTTTTGTTTTTATTTTTAATTTTCTTTTTCTCATTTTCTTTATTCTTTTTAGTTTTCTTTTATTATATTTTTCCTACTTTTTAATGTTTTCTTTTATATTCATTTTCTTTTCCTTTTTTCCATTCGTTTCCAGTTTCTTTTTTCACTTTCTCTTTTTGCTTTGTTATTTTTCTAATCTTCTTTCTTTAGTTTGTTGGTATCATCAGCTACCATTAGCAGTAAAGGTACTGTACTGTAAGGTTCCTTAGCTATCTCCTAAGGCAGATGCTCATATTAGCAATCACCAGCTCTTCAAGACTGTTAGCAAGACCTTCAGTAAGGTGAAGTTGTCCTGAGAAGGAGGTGACTGTGAAGATTACTGGTAAGAGTCACAATAATTCAAGTAGGCTCTGAGGTTATCCCACCAAGTCCAGATGGGTCAGGTGCTGGACACACATAGCTGTAGGTAGGACTTGTGCATGAAACACATGCTTCTGTGTATGTACAAGCAAGAGGACTTCATGCAGTACAGGATGGAGGTGTGTAGACTGTTGAGGCATCCTCTTTATGGGGTTCAAAACATCATACACCCGCAACATTAAAAAACATTATGTCCAAAACAACTGGATTTAAGTTTAATGGTTACCAGGAACCACACTAGAGTCAGAAGAAAAGGCAACAAGTGCAAACCATCCTCTCCACCCTGGCTGAAGTGAAACTTCAGAGCCTAGACTGTTTCCTCGGCACTTCCTCCCTCCTCTGCTCTTTTCTGTCTTATTCCATGTTTACTGGGGGAAGAATATGTTGTGTAGAAATAAACACAATAAAAAATGTGATGAGGAAGCATTGAGTATCTTACTGAGTTGTTTATTAATAATTTGAGTGTTTGTTTTTTTTACATTTGTCTCAGAGAACATAAAGTTGTCACTTCCTTGAGTTGGATTTAGAGCAATGACACTAACACTAACAAATAACAATGACAAAAGATTTTCTATACCATTCTATTTAATTTTAGTCACAAATGTCAGTTTATAGATTGGGAAAGGAATGTTGAGGAGTGCTGCTTTTAGGAATCCTTTTGAGACTGATTATACTCTTAAATGGTCATTCAAGGTCATATAAGAGATGACACAATCATTCCGTGTAGTACTTTTTGATGATCTTTGTAAATTAATTGCGTGTTGACCCCTAAATCTGCTTAAGTAGATCTTAGCCTTAAAATATAAGTTCTGCCTCAAAAAATGTGAAAGAGAAATGAGTTTAAAAGTACAAAAATGTAAGGGTAAAAGGAATCCTACACAATGTAGCTTGGGGGATGGAGATTTTTAGGCCTAAATTGGCACCTATGGTGTTACAAGCTTTAGTAGAAAGTGATTCTAGACCTAAATCAGATGGTGACTGGCAAAGTAGTCTTCTTGGTTCTCTCTTACCTCATGCCAAAAATTCACACCTTGTCAGGGTGACAGAAAATTGGAAGTAATGTCCTCATCCTTTGTGTGATTATAATTAACTTACTAAATTAGATTTCTTTTTTCTATACCAATCCTTCTCTATTAATGCACAAATTAAACTTTTCATCTCTCCAAAGAGCCAGTGTTGTTGAAAAGCACTGAATCATTGCTTTCATTTTTCACATTCTTCTCTCTTGTTGAGACAATACAGGGACTTACATAAATATTAAATAAAGTTAACAGCTACTTCTATAGCTGGGCTGTTGGTTGGGATGAAAATAGGAATTTGTGATGGGATAAGAGAGTTTGGTTGAGAAATAATTTGATGTACTTTGGTCTTTGACACTTGAGAAGATTTTACCTTCTAGTTTCGGTTTTCAGAATCAAAAGAAGGCAACTAAAATTTTTTTTTTTTGCAAAGCTTAAATTTTAAGGTTCTCAGTGAGGGGCTGACCATTCAGAGAGGATCTGTCCTACTCATAAACATCAAGGAAAAAAAGTGATTTCCTCTGATTTTGAAATCTTTTTTTCTTGGGCTGCGGATTTAGCTCAGCAGCATAAGCTCCTTCCTGTCAAGCATGAGGTCATGTGTTCGATTCCTGGTACCAAAATAAAATAATAAAAAAAAACTTTTTCTAGAGTCATCTGTACAAAGTGATAATTGTCCCAATTATTTTCCTGATAGCATCTAAGTATTAATTTCAATGTTATCTTATTCATGTTTTATAACTTTTATATAGACATTTAAAGCTCTACATGTAGAAAGTTTGTTTCAAATCATAAGTGATACTATATTCAGTTTGATTGTGCTCTTACACTGTCCATAGCAGCTCACTAACTTCCGAGGGGTTATAACATACGATACGTTTGAATGTTGGAAACTCCACCTGCCATCCTTCACTCAGCCCTGTAATATAAAACCCCTCTGTCCACTGACTTACTGCAGCATTTCTTGTCATTATCAGTAAAGATTGATTAGTTACCTGTTTGGCTATTAAATGTGTTATTATACACAAAAATAGATCTATTCAAAATTTATAGAGAAAGAAAGTAAATTACTATTTTTAATTAACTGTCAGAGATGTAACATGGTAATTTTTTGTCTACTGTATGTGAGGCAGAAAAAAAAATCTAAGAACTTCATTATTTTTTAAGTGCCATTAAAAAGTGGACAGACTTCTGTTCACTTAAGTAAGTGATGCATTTTCACTAAAATTCGCAAATCTATTTCTGATACATTTTTATTTGCGAGTTGGGCAATATTTTCTTTTTTTTTTACCTTGGACAAGTCCTTTTGAGAATAAGCACAAAAATGAAAAATGTAAGAAATCTCAGAGTGCTATTTCTTCTTCCTTTTTCCGGAATTGGATAACGATTTATTGTTCCGAATTTCTGCTTTAAGTTTATAATTTCTTTCTGCAGGTGAACTCACAGGGCTCTGGGAAGACATTCTGATGACAAGCTTTTCTGAACCCATTTAATGCCCCAGATTCTGAGCTGCTGAGTTCCATCTCCCTGCCCAGGTATTGACTGGCTTCCGTGGCAAGTTCTCTGAGTGGCAGCACACTCTAGGCTTCTGCTCCTCAGACAGTTCCCACGCAAAGGGGATGGAGATTCCTTCTGGGTGGGTCCTTGAGATCTCTCCAGGGTTGGACTGCTTGCTGAGGTTACTGGGCAGTTTTTCTATGGTTCTTGAATTTAAAAAAATATTTTTCAACATGTCCTTAAAGATTGAGATGCAATCTTTTTTTACATGGGCTTTCTTCTTAAATATATTTGGGTCAATGATTGGTATATTATAATATGAAAAAACAGAATTTTTTTCTCTTTCCCAACAATAGAGTTGAGAGAGAGAGAGCGCAAGAGAGAGAGCGAGAGAGAGGGAGAGAGAGAAACAACAGTGAAATTTTAGCAGAGAGAAAGACTATTATTAGGTATAGTCAAGATTTGCAAACTGTTGTGTGGATGAGGCAGGTCTGAGTCAAACACTCATTCTTTCAACAGAAGCTGTAGCCCACTCACTATATTTTAGGTACTGTTATTGGGTGACAATATACAATAATAAGGATCAAAACAAACACAAGATTTTACCATCTAGTGAGGTAAACAAGCATTCATCAAATAATTACATAAACACAAATTTATAGTGAAACAAGTTAACTATCCAAAAGGAAAATGATGATGTGAATTATGTTATTTTGATTTAATAATCTAGTTACTAAAATAATTGCAAAGAATTATGTGTGTATAATACTAAGTATCTAAAATGTGGGGTATAAAAGTATAATTCCAAATTTACAAAAACAAATCCACATCTACCTATGCATAGGAAATTTAATTATGTGCCACATTAAACAATGATTATTGCTGGTGATGAAATTATAAAACATAAGACATCTCAGAAGGATAATGTTTGTACCAGGAGGCAAGTGAATTTTTGTTTTTACTTTTTTGCATTTACAATTAGATCTTTTGCATGCTTTAAATGAGGACTCAAAATTTTAACATTCAGTCTTTCTTTCTCTCTTTTTATCATTAATTTTGGTTTTGTTGAGGCAAGGACAAAAATTAAAGTTCCTGAGGACTCTCCTCATTGAATGGGGCAAATATGCTCCTAGTGGAATCCTTCTGGGGCGCTGTGAACGATAGAGACATGGGTGCTAATTCCCTGTATGTGCCTGCCTAAGAAGGATTAATCTTTCTATGATGTTTGATTTGTTTTTATTCTTGCCTGTCATTTTTGGAAGTCTAAAACTTGTGTCTAAAGGAACACTTCCACGATGCTTACAAGGGATGATGATAGGCATTTGATTTATAAGTTAATAAGCCTGTGCCTCTTATTAAACTCCTTTGTCATTTATCAAGATCTGCAGTGTTCTATTCTCCTATTTCATAGTGATAGGTCCCACTTTCCATTATCCCTACCCTTTACAAATCCTACAGGATCAGGGTACTGCACTTACGATCTCATTCACCTTTAATTGTATTCATCTCTAAATACATCAACACTGGGAGTTAGGGCTTCAGCATATGAATTTGAGGAGACATAAACATTCACTGTATAATAACAGAACTTCTCAGTCTCCCTCCCTTTCAACTCTCACTCCCACCCCAACCTCGTGTGTGCACAATTATTCTAGAATGACAGTCTAGGGAATGGTGATGTGTTCTTACAGAGCAGTCCTGTTGCCTCATGAACTGTGAGCATGATTGATAGATATATTGTCAGCTTTTTATTTCTAGAACAAAATGCCAGTGCAACTTAAAGGAGAAAGTGTTTAATTTGACTCATCTGTTTCAATCCATGATCAGCTGGCTCCAGGAAAGAAGTATCATGATAGAAGCGCAAAGTGAAGAAAAGCTGTTCAATTCATGGCTGCTGGGAAGCAGAGAGCAGGGAAGTAGCTGAGGGGAAGGGGTTAGGGATCATACAAATTCCCAAAGGTAGTCCTTCAAGAGGCACCCAGACACACCCAGAAATGTGCTTTTCTAATTTCCTAGGCATCTCTCAGGCTGACCTTGAAAACCAAGATTAACTATCAAAACATAAAAATCTGATTGGTAGAAGAACCCTTTTCTTAAAAAAAAAAATTACAAAAAAAAAATAAACCTTTCAGAGGCCTTAAACAGCCTCTTGACAATGTCATAGTATGAAAGATTAATAGCTCAACATTCAGGAGACCTAGCTTTTAGCTGAGCTCTGGACCCAAGAATTCCCATATGACAATGAGTAATCTTTTCCTCCATTTTCTAAGGTGACCTGTCTGGTCCTTCACACTCTGACATATTCTGAGCCTATGTATTTTTATTTGTTAGTGTTTGTATTAGTCTTTCTGTTTTCTGAATCATAACTGATGGCAGTATATCTGTGATGCTTTGTTGCTTCTTTATTCCTGTTGGATTTCCATATTGAGTTAGGAATACATTGTATGAAAGACCTCTGAAAAGGTGAACGGAATTCCCACAGCAGCCTCAGGGTATATAACCTGGTACTGTGAACCTTACTGTCAGTAATGAGGAAGTTTACTAACTGAAGATGAGCTCAATCCTGTGGTGAAGAACCTTTCTTTCTCCACTACTCCCCATAGACACGACCCAATAAACCCTCACCAACCAAATTTTGCTTTGGAGGGGAAAAGTAGTGGAAGTGCCCTTTTTGACCTTGAACAGAAGTGCCCTGGGTACTTAAAGTAAAGCAAAGTGTCTAACAGATCTGTCAATACTTCAAGCTCAAAATATACCTTTCCAAGCTTTTCTGTTCGTTCTAGGACACTGGCAGATTTCACAGTAATAGGGTGATATGTTTAAGTGAGGTGTAGCCTATGGGCTTGTTTGATTTAATCAGAATTTCCAAACACTACATAAATAACATTTCTACAAGAAATGGGCAGCTGCCAACAAACCTTAAACAAATTTGTAGAAGGTAATGTTTTTTCTAATTTAGGGTAAATTTTTCTAATTTACCCTAAATTAGAAAAAACTGAACATCTGTTATAAAATTTTAAAGCTATGTCATATTGGATTTTAATTTAAGTGATGTGCCCTCCTTTAGCTCAATTCCTCTCAACATCAATATGATCTTTGAAACTGAATATGGGTGATACTTGGAATCAGCTCACCAGTGTTTCTGATTGACTATGCTCACCCCCTTGCTATATTTGAGGGTGATAATGCCTTCTACTGAAGTAAATCTTGTGCATAAATTAGAATCTCACTTTATTCCTTCCATGAGTCCACCTTTTTAAAATACTTCTGGGTGTCAAAGAATATATTTTGGGGTTGGCAGCATACCTGAAAGGTCAAGAAGGAATTTTGGAAGGCAGGAACTATGGAAGGGAAAATTCAAAGTATGCCTGTAAATGTACATATGCAAACTGTTGACAGATTTTTTAATTACATGTATATGGAACCCAGGGAAGCAGTGTAAAAATGGAAGTTGAAAGCTGAATGAACTGAATGAGAAATTCAGTGTCCTACTGATAAGAATATAGAGGTTGAAGTAAATGTCCAGCCAAATTAATTCACTGCTAGAAAAATATCAATATTTTTTAAAAGAATATACTAGAATCTGGATTATCCAGAACTATCATTCAGTTTTTTAAAAATGTGAGATATATAAAACAAACAAACAGAAAAATCTAATCCATACACAGGTCAAAAAGCAGGCAATAGAAACCAATCTCAAGATTTCCAAGTTATCACAGTTAGCAGACAAATCTTTGAAAGCAGCTATCACAAATCTGCTCATGAGAAGAAAAATACTGACTTTCTATACTGATATAGAAATCAGTATAAAAATGGAAATTATAAAAAAGAACCAAATAGATATAGAGCTTCAAACTTACAAAATAAAAGGGGTTCTGGAGGTTGTTTATACAATATAGGGGACCACATAGGTGATAGCAGAAAGGAGTATGGGGTAGTGTAGGAGACAGTGTAAGGGGCCACATGCAGATAGTGCTGCATTGTATGGGAAGGGGTACAAGAGACAGTATGTGTAGAGGACAATGAGTAGAGGGCAGTGTAGAGCACAAGTTGTGGGTAATATGGGGCACATGGTGGGTAAAAGAGTGCAGCAAATGTGGGATTTGTGTGGGAGACAGTGTGAATATGGTGAAAGAGACAGTGTGACATTTAATTACTCTATGTAGAATGTCCAGTGCTGTGTTGAATGGGTGTGGAAAAAGCAGACGTCCTTGTCTTGTCTTAACAGTATGATTGTGTTATGGTTTGTGTCTAGATGTCCCCCCAAAACTTCATGCAGTCATGGGGTGGGCTTCTAAAGTTTGTGAGGATTCATGGTCTAGTGCTGGGATTATAGGTGAGATGCTACACATGCCCTGGGACAGGTAGCGTGCATACAATATAAGGGAGGGAAAGAGGCTTGCTCTCTCTTTCTCCTCCTCTTTTGCCCCCTTTGCCCATTTTGCTGTTATGGCTTTTGTTGTTTTCTGCCTCCGTGAATTGTTGCTCTCTGCCATGAGCCACTCTGCCTTGGAGCCAGTTGAGTTTGGCCTGAAACCTCCACAAACTGTGAGCTAAATTAACCTTTCCTCCCTTAATTTGGGGCAATGAGTATTTTGTCTAAGCAACAAGAGAAAAGTAACTAAGACAGACTACAAGATGAGTTTATCTTACTCTTAAGCACAGTCTCTTTCATATTGACTATCACAACACAGTATCTAGAAAAGCACCATATTTCGGAATTAGACTGTCTGGGTTCATGATGTACTGATGTTTCACATGACAGCTATGAGACCTTCTCTTTTCTTGGACTCTTCATCTTTAAAATGAGAATAATAGCAATATTTATCTCAAAAGGTTGTTACATCTCAAAACAGTTGTTGATACATATTCAGAATAGTGCATGGCACAAAAAATTACCATACAAATTATGGAGTGTACTATACCACACACAGAGAGATTATTTTATGTATTTTTTGAACTAGTATAAATATTTTAAGCCAAACAAAAATTCAGATAATTTCTTCACACCATTTTTATCAAATTTATGGAAACAGTTTGAGACTGAAAATTCCAGGTGTAACTAAATACTTGTGAGCAAATGTTTTAGAAGATAAGGAATTGTTTTCCTCAAATCGTATAATTTTGAGGTTGAACTTATCTACTATATTGTGTCCTGGAACACAAATCCTTGTCTTATTTGTAAAATACCTACATTTTATTTGACTTGGTATGGATTGTCTTACACTGTGCAATAATTATTTATTGTATATGGGCATTAAGCTGAGATTAGAGGTGGGCTTATTAAACATCTGGGAAGCAGAAGTGGGTAAAATACTGTCTCTTTTCTAGTAGAGTTTTTATAACTATGTGTACAAGTTTCTCATATGTATAATTTACCAACGTTTCAGAAAAAATTTTAATTTTAGGTACTTTCTTTTTCCAAAAAGAAAGAGGAATATATTTTTAAATTGTAAATAAAGCATACTTTTAGCAATCATATCTATGTAATAATGCACTGATAAATTGTTACCTTCTATTTAGTCTGAGGGAACAAAAGAGTGTTTAATTTTGCCTTGGAAAGAACCTCAGTTGCTACTGTTCCCTGACCCCCCACTTCCCTCCTGGGCCACAATCAGGGGACTGTGCATGCCTGACTTCATGAAGTCAGATGTGTTCCTGTGAACAGCCTTGGTCAGTTTCTTGCTGTCTTGAGATTTTATAAAATGCAGGCAGGAGACCAACCAGCTCTGTTTTCCATGTGGAGCAAATACAGAAATCAACACGTGCTGAGATGACGCTCTTTCAATTGAATCCCTGAGTAACTAATAAGCTGAGAGCTTTCCTCCTTCCAGTCAGTCCCATGCTCAACATGCAATGGCAGTGAAAAATAAACCTTTCCTATTTCTGTCACTGACATTTGGGGCCTAAAATGGCTTACCACAGCATAACCTCACCTATTCCTGAATGACACAGTTAGCAACTTCAGCTCTTCCTGGAACTAGCTTCCCCTGAGAACAAAACAGCCTCCTAAATATCCAACTTCTCCCTTTTGACAAATCTCCATGCTGCTGACACTTTCAATGCACAGTGGAACTTTCTTTTCAAACAAAATGACAGTACTGTAGGGCAGTTACATGAAATGCTGAGAATGAATTCCTTCTGTGATTTCTATAGACTGTGTGTATTTGGTGCCAAAAATCCTGATGACGAATGAAAAATTCAGTCAAACATCTATGTGTTCTCAAATAAAATCTGGATGCCTATTATTAGACAAAACATTTAGTTGACTGCTGGGATTAGAAATTTTTCATCGGATACTCAGCATTGCTCTCAAAAGAACCTAAAGTTAAAGATTCAGTCTGAGTTGGAACATAGAAATCTCTATTTGGTGAAGTGAACCAGAGATAGTCTAATTAATAAACAACCAGATGCTTTATTAAATACGCTGTAGCTCTAGAAATGAGCTTCCCAGCCCCAAAAGATCTCCCTTTAAAATACACTTGATCACAGACCTCTTGCCTTCTTGAAATAAAAATGTTCTCTTTTAAAATTCAAATATGGCTAGGGGAGGTAAAGTATTTTGCATTATACTTGGGTTTGGGATAAACAAAACCCCTAATTCTGAAGTATAGTGGCTTTGCATTAAAAGGGCCTTCCCCTCACCGCCACATTCTTAATTCTTTTGTCTCCCACAAAGAAAGAGGCTTCCACTGACACTCGGTTTTCAGAAAAACAGAATCCAATTATGAACTCTCATTAACCAGAAAAGATTTACCACCAGAGGAAAAAAGTGCTAAAAGTGACTATGCCCAGGACCCTCCACTTGTACAGAGTTTTCATGTATTCTTCTGAGGGCAGCTCCTTGAGATCACCTAAGAGACTATCTGGAGAATGAGACCACGTTTGTTCACGTGTGTGCCTCTCTCACATCTCCCAGAATGTCCTCTCTGTACAAGCCCTATTATTCTCTATGGCTTAGGAAGTTATTAAGTCTCAACCATCTGGCTCTCAAGGGTGTGGATATTCTGTATATGGCTCCTGTGCTATGATTTTCCCCATGCATATTAATAAATTTATGTATTTTTTCTTCCAACTTTATCTGTTTGGTATCAGTTTATTCCTGCAAACTTTGAGAGGGAAAAGTTTTTTACGTTCCCTTTTCCAAGGGAGAGTTTTTACTTTGTCTCTTTGTTGTGTACTTAAAAATGGCTGAATAAAGGAATGGCTAGGTGTTCAGGTAAAATAGGGTAGGTTATAAAATAGAAAACAATATGATTAGAAAAAATAATGAGAAAAAAAGTAATTTCAGGTAGTGGGAAACAATGCCTCAGTTTTAGTAACAACAACAAAAATACTCCAAAGCTCTTTCCTTCTACATGTAAATTGAAAAGTATTTCTTTACCTGAAATGGAATTTTAATTTAAAAATATACAAATGGATTCTATAATTTTACAGATACACACACACACACACACAGCTTTCTGCATGATCAAAGAGTCTGTATTTATCTTATTAATGAGAAAATGGTCACATAACATTTAGAAGAAAATTATTTTCAGATATTTATTTGTCCTTGTTTTCCATATTACATAATACTTTAGTGCAGGTCAATAATTTCCATTGTTTTAATGTTGTTTTTGCATCCTTGATAAGTTTAGAAAGACATTGCTAATAGCCCCAGCTCCATTTTCCTCCTCAAAACAGGGGGTCTCAGTCTTAGAACTGTCTTTCTTGCATCTGCCTGAGGACATCTACTTTTGTTCTGGGAAATGCTGCTTCATTTCTGTTGGCCTCACCAGAGGATCACGAAATACTTCAATGTCTGTACAGTGTCCTCTGAAACCAAGTGGAGGAAACCCAATTTCCTGCTAGCATCAGTGAAGCTTCTGGTACAAAAGGTCATTATGGGCTACAACCTCTTGTTTGGCTCTGGGTCTCATGAAGGAAATAGGCCAAGCAGACATGGGTGTGGAACAGGACTTGGCTCTATGCTGGCGAATAATAATGACTTACAGCTCATAGATTTTTATCACATGTAGGCATAAAGCATTTTACATCCCCACACTCTCATCACCTACTATACAACTAATTGAAGCTTAAAATACTGGCATTGTTCTAATGTTTCTATATTCTTTAGGAGGTTAACAGACAATATGTGCATACATACGGATGCATGGAGATTTGATTTCCACTCACTTGATTATAATCAGATTCCTGTAGTTTAGTCTCGCTGCTTTTAAATCATTGACAATGAATGTTGAGAATGATAGCTTTACATTGTATTTCTCAGTGTAATTACTGCAACCTCATCCTTGTTAATCAGTATTAAAACTGTCAAATACTTATTCTTTATCTTCCTACCACCAAGTTTGCCATTGCTGTTGTTTTCTTCATTTTACCCAAATCACTGCTGCTAAGTTGGCAACAAACATGTTCCTATCATAAGTAATCTTTTCTTCTTTTTGTGGCTAACATAACCATCAGCCCTGGCCTAATTCATAATTCTCCTGTTATTTCCAATGTCCAAACTTCAGTGGTTCAGATACTTACTTACGTGATCGTTTGACTTTTTACATGCACTGGGAGAGGCAGTCTTCTCTGGGCTTCTTGAGTTCCTCCGTAGTTTGCTGATTTGCCAAGATTGCAAGGCCCTGTGACCCAGGCCATTTCCTCACACTGATCTACGCAGGTGGTAACCTGTAACATGAAAAATATGTCCATCTCAGGCAAAGATCAGACTAGCTTGCTACTTGCTGGAAAAGTAGTAGAGTCCCCAAACTCTGTTGCTGTTTGCAGTGGAGTCCTTTGTTTCTAACCTAGGATCTTATGTCTTCTGCCAATCATCCAGGAAATTGTTTTGCTAATTCTGTAGTTTGTAAGTGCTTTAGAAGAATATCCTGATCTGATGGTACATGTTAGCTGGGAAATACATATACTTTGTCTCCTCTATTGGATTATGAGCTTATTGAGTTTAGGAGTATAAATTGCATTCTCACTGGTAAACAAGATAAATATTCAATTATGGGAATGAGATTAACTTATATACCACGATGAGGTGACATTTTTATATCAAGAAAACCAGAAAAACCTTATGCCAACTTCAAATCCATAACAGAATACCACTTCTTGCTCACTTCTTACTCATCCTAAATCGTGAAGTAGATGATACCATGTTGAACACAGGTTTTTCTACAGAAGACAGATTCAGTGAGTTAGACTGCAATTAAAGAAATACAGAGAATATTGCAAACATGGTTACTCCACCCTTCTGTCCCCATCATAGCGGTAAATATCTTCAAGCTGAGTCATTATTTGCCATGAAGAGCAAAAAACTAAGTTGAGGGAAAAGGAAGCAGAGCTTTACTTCTCTGTACCATATTAGGACAAAATAAAACCTTTTTCTCCTTCCTTACTATTTAGTGAAAATTCTTTTAAATAAAAACTGTCCTTTGCCTTTTAAAGAAGCCAAATAATTACAAAATTTCTCATGTAATAACTTGTTTTATCTTTTTGAGGGATACAATATTTCTGCAGCAAGGCCAAGCTTCACACCTGTTGCTTTGTCAGTGACCGAGTGTGGCAGGAATGCTACAGCGGGCCCATTCCTGGGACATTCGGGCCTCTTCTGATGGGTGATTTTGGTGGCAGATTCGTCAGCAGCTGGTGCAACTTTTCTAGCAGATGTGCTTGGAACACTGTAGTAT
Source organism: Dolichotis patagonum (assembly GCA_004027295.1). Taxonomy (NCBI): domain Eukaryota; kingdom Metazoa; phylum Chordata; class Mammalia; order Rodentia; family Caviidae; genus Dolichotis; species Dolichotis patagonum. Next base: position 64,339 of record PVJX010005438.1, read on the forward strand.
GTTTCCTTTGCTTGGAACACTGTAGTATGTTTCTTTTGTTTCCACTTACTTGCCTTTCTTCCTTCTATTCTTCACCTGGGAGTAGACCTGTGTGATGATCAAATGTCTTTGCTAGCTTTCCTAGTTTCCTTCTCATTTCTTGCAAGTATTAGTTAAAAAAAAACCCTCTATTATCTTTATGTCTGCTTTTTGTATAGCTTTGGCTAATGCCATCTACTTAAAAATTATCAATATAATTTTTTGGAAGTGCAGAAATTCTTAAAGAAGTTAGGGAACAGAATACTGCTATCTGATACCATGAGTTAGGTACCCAGCAATGAGATGATGGGGTGGGAAAGTACAGGTAATTTAGAAGGGTAGAGATATTTAGGCGTGGACAAGCCTGGAGAGTAGACATCAGCCTAGGAAAAAGTTCTCTGGCCTCTAGATAGGGCATTTATTTTTAGTGTCTTCCTCTATGAGATGTGTTTAATTTTCCTTGGAAAATGAAATTTCAGTCAGAAGACTGAAGGCAAATGTGTGTTGCTTGTTGTTCTATCATGTCCTCTGATAAATGAATAAACTTCAGAGAAAAACCTCACATTATTCTTCAGTGATGAGAATAAGGGAATGTCAGAGAGGCCTTATTTCTAAGACAGCTTCTTAGACTTCCCAGTTTCTTGTAGCTCAAAATGCTGTTTGTTGCAACATCATATTTTGGGATATTGTTTTCTGAGCCCCAAAATCTAAGAGGTTATAATCTGAATAGAGAGACTTATGCCTGCTGCCAAACTTTATTAGCTTCCAGTATCTGCCTGTATCTGTGTGTTAAATAACACTGGAGACATGGAAGCCAAATAAAGAATGTAATTGAATACAACAACATCTCAACTGATCATTTTATGAATTTGTAAATGTCACATGGAAAATTGGTATTTTAAAAAAGTATCATGATATAACTTCCCATAAATTTATTTAACTATATTTAGTTTCCAGCTACTGTACAATTTTTGAATAATGGCTGAGTTGTGAATTTTGTGAGGAACTTTTGATCACAGTGTGAAACAAGCCAAATATAGGCCACCCCTATATCTTTTGTACACCTCCAATATAGTAGCTTTATGTTGGGTGTATAAAACTTTATAATGTGTGACTTAATATGCTTTGAACTTGATTTTGAAGTCATTGTATTAGAAACTTTATATTATCAAGGAAATCTGTAGTGATTGATATACGAGGTTTGGCAAGTTTCCATCTCCTGTAGATGGGGAGGTTTAGCCAATAGTTCTGAAGTTCCTTTTTGGACCATGTCTCTATGCTATGGTACACTTTATAACCATCTCCTTTAGAATTTTCATCATGATAATTGATAAAACTTTCAGTGAGGTTTGCCGCTGTCATGGCTAGCCAGGTAACTTATTCTTCTGCTTACAGATTCCCATACATATCAAACTGGCTCTCTTTCCCTTGCTAGGAATCCAGCAGAAATTGCCTTTCTGTAGATATTCTCTGATCTAGATTCTTTTTCTGGTTCCCTCCCTTTATTCAGTTTGTAGCATTTTATAAAATATGGAAAATGATGTGTTTTAGATAACAGGAAATTAAGTTTTATCTAATGGAAACTTCCATTTTTTTCCTTCTTTTAAATCTTAATCTAGTGTTCTGCACTAAGAAGCCAAAATCATTGCAAATTTTATTCTCTGCTTCCTTATTACTTTCCAGAATTCAGGTCAATCTTGGATGTTTAATTTGGTGAAGATAAATTTGTGTGTTTAGGAGGTTCTCATAAAACTTCACATGACATATTGCAATTTATGTTAAGATATAATCTTCAAAAGTAAAATTATAATTCACACTATATACAATAACTAACTCAAAAGAGGTTGACAGTACATATATAAGACCCGAATTTAGACAACTCTTAGGAGAAAACTAAATCTTCATAGCATCAGATTTTAACAATGAACTCTAAGTTCTGACACCAAAATTACAAGCAATAAAACAAAAATAGAAAAATTTAACTTCATCAAATTTAACAATATCCATGTGTCAAAGGACATTGTCAGAAAAATGAAGAAAGGACCTGCAACATAGAATAATATATTTCCAAATTACATATTTGATAAGGGTTTTACATCCCTGAGTATACAAAGAAATTTCAAAACTCCTTGAAATGGTAACACAATTCAAAATAGGCAAAACTATGAGTATATAATTCTCCTAAGAATCTGTATAAATGGATAATAAACACAAAAAGGTACTCAGCATCACTAGTCATTAGGGAAATGCAAACCAGAGCCACACTGAAACACTAATTCATAAGGACAACTATTGAGAAGCTTGTGTAGAAACAGGAATACTCATGTATTACTGGTGGGAATGTAAAATGGTACACAGCTCTTATGGTTTGATGATTATGCAAAAGATAAACACAGAATTACATTTAAGATATCTACATATTCTACTGTTAGGTACATATCCAAAAGAATTGAAAATAGGAATTCAAACAGATATTTGTATGTTCACGTTCATGACCATCCACAGTAGTCAAGAGTTGAAAAACAACTCACCTCTATCAACAAATGAGTGAATAAGGAAAATGTGTATGTATATACAATGCAATAATATTCAGCCATAGGAAACAATAACATTCCGATATACACTATAACATGGTTGAACCTTGGAGATACTGTGATAGGCAAAATAGGTGAGATGAAATAGACAAATTTCTAGGTATGGGAATTAAACCTGCAGTCTCAGGGATTTGGGAGGCTGAAGCTGGAGAATCTTAAATTTAAGGTTGATCTGGTTAAAAAAATGACAAATATTATATGAACTCACTAATGTGAATTATCTAAAAAAGGTCAAATTTATTGAGATAGAAAGTAGATTAGAAGTTACCAGTGCCTGTGGGAAGGAAAGGATAGGGAGATTTCCTCATGGTTATTGAATCTCTGTTTGACATGATGAAATTTTTTGGATATAGATAGGTATGGTTGCCCAATATTAGAATGTAATTAATGCTACTGAATTGTATACTTAACACTATTAGCAGTTAATAATAAATAGTTGCCTTCATTCACCTGTATCAATAGACTAGCAAGATTTAAAATGTAGGCTTAAGTGTTAGTACATGACTAGTGAAATGGACATTTTTCCTGAGGAAGACAATTTGGGAATGCTTCAAAGCTATGCAATGGAAACATCAGTGCTTTGTAAGAACCAAGAGAGCAAAGCAGTATTCTTATCATTTACTCAACATGTTTCCACTCCTAGAATAAAACTTTCTGAACAAAGGTTCAGTAGACATGAGCCTTGCCATTGACGGCTGGCTAGGTGACAGATGCCAGAGAGTCACAGGAGTGGGGGAGTTTCCACTAATGTTAGTGTAAGTTTTTCTACTGAAACTTTTAAAAACTTATATAAAAATCACATACACATATACATACAGATATATGCCTGTATTAGTTTCTAAACCTTATTTTGTTAACAAGCCAATATCTATTTGTAAACATTGTTCTTGTAAAGATAAGAATCTCTGAATCAATTTATTGCTTTTTTCTTTCTGTATAAAATGGTTGATATGATCTCTCAATGTTTTCAGATAACTATTTTGTACTTAGATAATTACTTGGACTAGGAGTAAAATTTTATAATTCAATAATACCTCTCTTCAGGGAAAATAGAAATCTTAAGCTTTTTTTTTTGTATTACTTTGTCTTGTAACCTTATCTGGAGGGGGGATAAGTAGGGTGCTGGAAATAGGAGGAATAGTAAGAAATAGTAGAAAAATAACCAATAGAAATAGTGTATAGCTGAATTTTTTTTCAGCTGACATGGTGATTGACCAACATGTTCAGGCTAGTCCAGTATTGTACTTTTTTTTTTGTACCGGAGATCGAACTCATGGCCTTGTGCTTGTCAGGCAGGAGTTTATGCTGCTGAGCTAAATCCCCGGCCCAGTGCTGTACTTCTTGATGCTAACAAACTCTTTTTTGTGATTTTTCAATAACATTCTTATAAATGCATTAGGTACAAGTTCAGACCTACCTGATCACATAAAGCCCTCAAAAATATAAAGTTGAAAGCTAGAAATAAATATATATAATATATGTATATAGAATATAGAGACTATATAATATAGAGAGAATATATAATATAGATGTAGATGTTAATAGATATAGATATAGATAGATATAATACATACAGGCATATCTCAATGCCAGATAGACTTGCAGGCTTGTACTCCTGGTAAACCCTACAGAAGGGGCATGTTGTGGGCCTAAAGTAAAAAGAAAAGAAACAGGAGAGACAAACTAAGGAGGATACAGCATTTCAGTGTTAGGAGTTGCATTAGGATAATCAGAAGAAGGTGACTTTGATTAGTACTAAGAAGAAACTAGCAAGGATGAGCATGAAAGAAGAGGTAAGAAAGACAAATAAGCACCAAACATCGTGAGTTCTAATAAGAACCATAGAGAATGAGAGGGGAAGGGGCCCTGGTGCCACTCATGTGATTTCATATGGCCACAACATTGTGGTAGGTTAGGTGATATGTGTTTTTAGCTCTTTAAGTCTATCTTTTTACTCTAATTTCCCTCAAACTTCAGAATCTACAGACATTCGTATTTATGTTGCCTCATTTTCTATTGCAAATTGCTTAAAACCAATGTGAGAGCTCCCCTACATTCTAAGAAGTCTAAAATGCTTCAGATTCTTGGGGATAAATACACTTGGTAGTAAGTTAAACATTTGGGAACCCTTAATTACCATAATTTCTACAATTTCTTTCTTAGAAGTCATGCAACAGTTTAACCATTGCTTTCAATGAACTTATAATAAGAGTGTTCTAAAATGGCACATTCTTGTTGATTTATCTATCATTGATTAGAATACATGCTTTTCAGTATGCTGTGGCTTGACTCCCTCAATGAGTGCTGAATGAATGACTTTCAACATCATAGACCCTGAAAAGATGCTCGATGTTTCAGACAATGACTCTTTCCAACATAACGTTTTCACCAAATATCCAAATAACTTCCAAAGCCACTGTATATGCTATGAGCAGTAGTATTTCAGTACTGTAATTTCAAGGAAAGACACATCATTCACTCGGAACAAGACTTTAGTCAGAGAATAGCATATGGAAGAATCACATTGCACACTGTGGTGGATGAACCCAGAATATTTTTCTTCATGTAGTTAAAACTGATGGGAAGCCCATATCCTCAGCCTGTTGCTCCCATAGGCTACTTCAAAGTCCTCTGAAACTCTCTTGTGGTTGTTCAGCCTCTATTTTAACCTAAATATTTGTCTCTGTGCTATTTCTATATATTGGAATATAGGATAAGAATAAAACTCGGAAAAGTTGACAAATTGGTAAGAAAATTACACAGAAAGAATAAATTATCTAAGCCATGTCTTTCTCACATCTTTCCTCCACCCACCATCTACTATAAATCTTTTATTCTTTTTTGGCAGATAATTAATTTTTTATTATATTACCCCTAGGTATAAACTGTTCTTTATGTATTTTAAGATGTTTACATATTACAAGTAATTTGTATTAATTCATATATTTTTCTTTTGAAAAACATTTTTTATCTAAGAAAGTTAATTGTTTATCTTAAGCTCTGATGGAAAATGTCAGAGTCTCATATCAATTATGGTCAGTAAGTCAAGGGATGCATTGTTGGAATAAAAGAGATGAGTTGGTTATAGTCATAGCCTTGAAGAAATTTAAAATTTTTAGAAAGGATGAATAGGTTTGTGCATAAGAGCATGTAGTATGTTAAAACTTACATGTGAAGAGACAAGATGGCGGACTGGTAGGTAGCAGGAGAGAGACCCTCTCTGAGAGACAGCTCAAATGCCAGAATAAAACATCCTGGAGAGACCCAAACAGAGAGAGAAGGACTCTCACAACCCACGAAGAAACTAAAGTGCAAAAGACCACTCAAATATGAGATCCTGGGGCTCCTATTAGTGAAGGTAAGGTCAGCGAGCACAGCGCCCTACTCGGGCTGCCTGAATCCCTGCCCGACCTGAACAAGCGATCCGCGCTGAAGCTACTGGCTTGAGCCACTGGAGTGCGGAGCTGAACAGCCCTGTGTGCGGCTCGCCTGGACCGGCCTTGCATGCTACCCACCCAGAGGCACCATGAATTCCCACCGTAGCTGCGCTGAAGTCAGAGGTCGGGGAGCCCAGCAGTTCTCGGGGACGCGGTGAGTGATGGGAATAAGACCCTCCCATGGGAAAGGGGAAACAGACTGGACAACATGTTGGATTTGGGCAGGACAGCCCTAACTCCATAAGGAAGTGGCTTCAGCTGGTTGCTCCCCTCACCGAGCGGATTAGTGGAATCTGCTTGGACTAGGCTGTGCCCCTGAGATCAGTGCACACTGTTGCAGTGAATGCCTGAAAAGGTTGACTGGCCCAGAAGGGAGGAGCTAGTGCACACTGCCCGTGAGTGAACTCTAATCTCTGATAACCTATGAAGAGGGCTAAAGCTCCTAGCCTGCACCCTCCAGGGGAGCCTTAAACAACAAGAAAAGGGTCTGGGAATTACACTGTACACTTGTATGGAAGGAACCAAAAACATGATGAAAGGGAGAAATAAGAAAACACTCCCAGCCCCCAAACCTGAGAACATTGATCCAGGAGAGATAAATACAAAAGAGATTGAGGGCAGCAATAATGCAACATCAAACACAGCGTTAGCAGACATAAAGAGATATCTTCAGGACCTCGTAAGCAGGACCAAAACTGAAATATTAATTCAAATTAAATGAGAGATAAGTAGATTAATAAAAGAAGGGCTGGGCACCTCTCAAGAAGACACAGACAGAAGAATGGAGGAACACAAATGGAGAGAAAAATTTAATGAAGAATTCAGAAAAAACCTAGAATTTATGAAGCAGATTCAAAGAGATTATCAGGAAACTAAAGACTCCATAGAAAGCTGGCAAAACTGCTTGAAAGAAACCAAAGATAAACTGTCAAAAATTGAACACAGGCTTGCAATGTGTGATCATGAAAAGGAAGATCTCTTAAAAATAACAAGGGAGCAGGCAGTAAAGATACAAAGACTGGAAGATGACAAGAGGATCTATAACTTAAGAATAAAGTATGTGAATGAAGAAGCAGGAATCAAAACAGAGGAATTACAAAGGCTATTCACAGAAATTATTAG
>PVJX010005438.1:71609-85692 GCA_004027295.1 Dolichotis patagonum
CAGAAATTCAATATAAGAACAGAATATTAAAAGCCATCAGAGAAAAGAAACAGATCACCTATAAAGGAAAACCCATCAAAATCACAGCAGACTTCTCGACACAGACCATCAGGTCAAGAAGAGCTTGGAGTAATGTAATTCAAGCACTGAAGGAGAACAATCTCCAGCCCAGATTGATGTATCCTGCAAAACTCTCTCTAGAAATTAATGGAGAAAAAAGATGCTTCCGTGACAAAGAGGAACTAGGAGAATTTGTGACCACCAGTCCAACCCTACAAAAAATACTGAAAGACATTCTAGGGAGGGAGAACAAGAATACGAGCATTTCAGGAACAGTGGCAGAGAGGCCTCAGTGAACGAGACAGACAGTGGAGTGAAAGAGAAAAATAGACTATCAATGGCAGAAAAATAGAATAGCAGAAATGAGGCAGAGAAGATTGGCTATAATCTCTAGTATAGAGGGCCTCGAAATACTAACAGAGAGAAACACAGGCAGAGTAGATCAGGAGATAGGGTCCATTGAGCTGCTCTATATAGGGAGGCATTAGGACCCAAAACAAGCAGTGCACTCCATGGGAGTGAAAGGGGAGGAATTGTCTAAAAAAGGGAGGCAGAGGATATTGTTAATGGGGTAACAAGATTTAAAATTTACATTATTCTCACCACTCTGCTTGGATGGATTATGTGCTGTTTCAGTTTGTCTACTTACACTAGACTTGAGGACATGGTCAGCTATCCCAAAAATAAGAGGACATATTATGGTAATCATCCCTAATTTTCCTATCAACTTAATCTGAAGCCCTTTATAACTTATACTGTCTTATTATGACTGATCTTATTTGAATCTGGTTTGTTAGATTGATACTTTGTATTTTCTACTTTGTTTTGTTTTTGTTTTTATTGTACCGGGGATCAAACTCACAACCTCATGCTTGCTAGGCAAGCGCTTGTGCCACTGAGCTAAATCCCCAGTCTAGATTGATACTTTGTATTGACTGATTTTATTTAAATCTGTTATGATGGATACCATCAAGTCTAAGAGTATAGGCAACTACACTGAAGATGACAAGATTCACTAAGATACCCACTCTGGTTTGATTATTACTTGTTTTTGAAGTCTTATAATGTCTCTAATGCTTCATTTTTATTAATGTTGTTATATACTGCTGAGACACCATGGTAACCGTTGCAGATCACCTTGTATTGCGGTTTTATGTGACTTTTCTGCCTCATGCTATTCTAGGAATTTTGTTTTATCTTGCTTTGCTTTGTTTTTCCTGCTAATACAGTAATGATAGATATACATGTAGAGACTCATGCATGGGCTTATAAACAGTTTAGGAGAACCAACTATATAACACATGTTGAAATGAGCAACTACTTTGAAGAAAAAGAGACACTACAATACCCAGTGCTGACTCCATAATGTCATGAGGTGAAGTCCAGCAAAACTATCACTTTTTGTTCAAAGTGATCTTAGCTTGCTTTGCCTTGTTTAAGTTCAACACACATTAAGGTATAGACAGCTGTTTTGAGGAGAATGAGAGACACTATGACAGCCATTCTTGGCTTCCCTAATGTCTGGTCTCAAAGACCTGTAATGCCCTCCTCGTCCTGCTCAGATCAATTAAATACTAGGTTGTTTCATGTGAATTCCTTATATGTGACAATATGGACAACTATTTGGAAGAAAACAAGAGTCAATATGATAGAGAGTGAATATCTCCAATTGTCTAGTTTTGAAATTTTTGTCTTACATTGCTTTCTTGTGATCTGCTTTGCTCTGTTTTGTTATGTTTAATTTTACCCTTTTGATATAATTGCATGTATATTTGAGTGGGTAAGATGGATGACCATATTGCTGTTTTTGTCAGATCGTGGAGCAGAGCTGTTAACAGTCTCACTGTTTGAATGTCTACTTTATATGTTTTAACTTTGTAATTTGAACAACTATTTCCAAGAAGTCAGTATGTAATTTGTTAAGTAATAATTTCTTAGGTTTTTTTTGTTGTTGTTTTTTTCCTTTTTTCCTTGGAATACTGTATTGTCGCTATCCTTTATTCTGTTTTGTTTTGTTTTTGTCTCTTTAAATAAAATTATTTTAAAAAAATTTAAAAAAAACTTACATGTGGCTTTTTTTTTTTTAACCAGGGATCAAACTCATGACCTTGCATTTGCCAGGCAGGCGCTTTTGTCGCTGAGCTAAATCCCCGGCTGTGACCTATTTTTTAAGCACTTAGCATGCCTGTACTTTCATTCCAATCTTGTCTCTTTTCGTTTTTATTTTTTATTGTCACTTTCAAGAGGTCTTGTGAAAAGTATAGACTGTCTTATCTCAAAACTTTATTTGATTAAAAAATGAATTGTGGTGATAGGGTAAATGGGAATGGTGTCACTGAGGACCAATAGGATGTAAAATGCCCTGAACAAGATAATTTGTCTTAAAAAGGTGATGATCCATTAAGAAGGTTTTCCATTACCTACTTAATGGAAAATACCCTCTCTTCAACATTTTCGATATGAGGCAATAACACAGATTAGAGAAGCCAATATAAGGGAAGCATGTGACTACTGCAATCCCAGTTTAGGAGATTAGGTCAGGCTCAGGTCCCACAGAATATGGCTATTTTTGTCATGATAATCAACCACAAAAGGAAGTGACTTTGAATAACAGGGGAAAGACCATGATATAGAACTCATTCTAGAAGACATTCTATTCTCTAATTAAAACTATTTGGGGAATACAGTGAAGGTGCAGAATTGGTCTAACACCTTACTATACCACAGAAATGAGCATATGTTGAGGCTATACATGGGCATTTTAAGACACTCAAGAGAAACATAAGTGGCAAGAGAAATAGGACTGATCTCAATGTGTTTGAGCAGGATCTGCAATCAACCACAGACATTACAATAAGTAAGTGATCATCAAGTGGGCACCAGGTCAAGATTCAAAATAACTGAGACCAACGATAGGACAGAACCAGAATACCAAGAAGAGGTGTCAGAGAGTCATTCTAGTATGTCTTCTGGCTAGACTCTGCAGCATGTCCTACAAGGATGAGTTGGTAAATAGCATCACTGCCTTGAGAAACACTCACATCTGTGTTATTTGAAGTATGTATGTTCCAAGATAAAACAAAGCCTATAGATTTTAAAGAAACTTCTAGAACTGAATGGACACTATCAATAACATTGCACTTCTGAAGTTAACAGGCATCACACTGTATATTCTTAATCCTGCTATGTCTGTAAAAAGTTACAATATTGGCGTCCTTATAGATAGAAAAAGCCCATTAAGGACACATTTTTAAAATCATCTTTTAAAAACCTAAATTAAATTTAATGTTTAACTGATACAAAAAATATAAAAATCATACACATTGATGGCATGCAACATGATACTTTGATATACGGATGCACAGTAATGTTTAAATCAAATTAAATATATATTTCTTCAAATATTTATCATTCATTTATAGTGGAAATATTCAAACTTTTTAAAAAATTTTATTTAAAGAGAAAAAAAACCAGAATAAAGGGTAGCAACAAAATAGAATTCCAAGGAAAAAAGGAAAAGAACAACAACAAAAAATAACCCTAAGAAATTATTACTTGACAATGTACGTACTGACTTCTTGGAAACAGTTGTTCAAATTACAAAGTTAAAACATGTAAAGTATACATTCAAACATTGAGACTATTAACAGTTCTGCTCCACAATCTCACAAAAACAGCAATATGGTCATCCATCTTACCCACTCAAATATACATGCAATTATATCAAAAGGGTAAAATTAAACACGAAAAAACAGAACAAAGTAGATCACAAGAAAGCAATGTAAGAGACATAAATTTCAAAGCTAGACAATCAGAGATATTCACTCTCTATCGTATTGACTATTGTTTTTTTCCAAATAGTTGTCCATATTGTCACATACAGGGAATTCACATGAAACAACATAGTATGGAATTGATCTGAGCAGGACGAGGAAGGCATTTCAGGTCTGCAAGACCAGATAGTAGGGAAGCTAAGAATGGTTGTCATAGTGTCTCTCATTCTCTTCAAAACAGCTGTCCATACCTTCATGTGTGTTGAACTTAAACAAAACAAAAAAAGCTAAAATCACTTTGAACAAAGGATGGTAGTTTTGCTAGATTTCACATCATGACATTATGAAATAAGCACTGGGTACTGTAGTGTCTCTTTTTCTTCAACGTAGTTGTTCATTTCAACATGTGTTATATAGTTGGTTCTTGTAAACTGTTTATAAGCTCTACACATACATGAGTCTCTACATGTATATCTATCATTTCTGTATTAGAGGGAAAACAAAACAAAGTAAGACAAAACAAAATAATTCCTAGAAAAGCATGAAGCAAAAAGTCATATAAAACCACAATATGAGGTGATCTACAATGGTTACCATGGTGTCTCAGCAGTGTATAACAACATAAATAAAAACAAAGCATTGGAAACATTATAAGACTTCAAAAGCAAGTAATAACCAAACCAGAGTGGGTTCAGTGTAGTTGCCTATACTCATAGACTTGATGCTATCAATCATAACAGATTTAAATAAAATCAGTCAATACAAAGTAGCAATCTAACAAACCAGATTCAAATAAGATCAGTCATAATAGGACGGTATAAGTTATACAGGGCTTCAGATTAAGTTGATAGGAAATTAAGGATGATTACCATAATATGTCCTCTTATTTTTAGGATAGATGACCATGTCCTCAAGTCTAGTGTAAGTAGACAAACTGGAACAGCATGTAATCCATCCAAGTAGAGTGATGAGAATAATGTAGATTTTAAATCTTGTTACTCAATTAACAATATCCTCTGCCTTCCTTTTTTAGACAGTTCCTCTCCTTTCACTCCAATAGGGTGCACTGCTTATTTTGGGTCCCACTGCCTCCCTATATAGGGCATCTCAATGGACCCTATCTCCTGATCTACTCTGCCTGTGTTTCTCTCTGTTAATATTTCAAGGCCATCTATACTAGATATTACAGCCAATCTTCTCTGCCTTATTTCTGCTATTCTGTTTTTCTGCCATTGGTTGTCTATTTTTCTCTTCCACTCCACACTCTGACCTGTTCACTGAGGCCTCTCTTCCACTGTTCCTGAAATGCTCGTATTCTTGTTCTTTTTCACTAGAATGTCCTTCAGTATTTTTGTAGGGTTGGATTGGTGGTCACAAATTCTCCCAGTTCCTCTTTGTCATGGAAGCATCTTGCTTCTCCATTAATTTCTAGAGAGCGTTTTGCAGCATACATCAATCTGGGCTGGAGGTTGTTCTCCTTCAGGGCTTGAATTACTTTACTCCAAGCTCTTTTGACTTGATGGTCTGTATCAAGAAGTCTGCCATGATTTTGATAGGTTTTCCTTTATAGGTGATGTCTTTTCTCTGATGGCTTTTAATATTCCGTTCTTATATTGAATTTCTGGGATCTTGATTATTATGTGTCTAGGTGTAGCTCTGTTTTGGTTGTAGGTGGCTGGAGTTCTGTATGCTTCATACATCTGCATATCATTTTCTTTTTCTATGTTTGGGAAGTTTTCCTTAATAATTTCTGTGAATAGCCTTTGCAGTTCCTGTGTTTTGACTCCTGCTTCTTCATTCACATGCTTTATTTTTAAGTTATAGATCCTGTTTTCATCCTCTAGCCTTCCAATTGTTTCTGCCTGCTCCCTTGTTATTTTTAAGAGATCTTCCTTTTCATGATCACACATTGCAAGCCTGTGTTCAATTTTTGATAGTCTATCTTTTGTTTCTTTCAAGCAGTTTTTCCAGCTTTCTATGGAGTCTTTAGTTTCCTGTAATCTCTTTGAATCTGCTTCATGAATTTTAGGTTTGCTTTATATTCTTCATTGAACACTTCTCTCCTTCTGTGTTCCTCCATTCTTGTGTCTGTGTCTTCTTGAGAGGTACCCAGCCTCTCTTTTATTAATCTACTTATCTCTTGTTTAATTTGAATTAATATTTCAGTTTTGATCTCATTTATGAGGTCCTGAAGATATCTCTTTATGTCCGCTGATGCTGTGTTTGATGTTGCATGTTTGCTGCCCTCAGTCTCTTTTGTATTTACCTCTCCTGGATCAATATTCTCAGGGTTGGAGGCTGGGGGTTTTTCTTATTTCTCTCTCTCGTCATGTTTTTGGTTCCTTCCATACATGTGTATAGTGTAATTCCCAGCCCGTTTTCTTGTTTGTTAAGGTTCTTCTGGAGCAGCAGGCTAGGGGCTTCTGCCCTCTGCAGTCTGCTATCCGAGATTGAATTTCAAGCAAAATCAGTGTGCACTGGCTCCTCCTCTCTGGGCCAGTCAACCTTTGCGGGCCCACACTGCATCAGTGTGCACCGTGCTCAGGGAATTAATTTGTAGCGACCCACTGGGTCCCGGCCAGGGGCGCAGCCCAGTCCAAGCAGATTCCACCAATCCACTTGGTGAGGGGAGCAACCAACTGAAGCCACTTCTTTATGGAGTTAGGGCTGTCCTGCCCAAATCCAACATGTCGTCCAGTTGGTTGCCCCTTTGCCATGGGAGGGTCCCATTACCATCACTCACCGCGTGTTGATGCTGGTCCCTGGGTACTGCTGGCCTCCCCGACCTCTGACCTCAGTGCAGCTGCAGTGAATCCACAGTGCCTCTGGGTGGGTCGCTTGCAGGGCCAGTTCTGGGTGAGTCCTGTGCAGGGTGGTTCAGCTCCAATGCTCCGGCCGCTCAAGCCAGTTGCATTGGCATGGTTCGGTCGGTCAGGTCGGTCTCAGGCAGAAATTCAGGTGGCTCCATGAGAGCGCTATGCTTGCTGATCTTAGCTTCTCTAATGGTAGCCCTGGGACCTCATATTTGAGCAGTTTTTTTCACTTTAGTTTCTTCCTGGGTTGAGAGACACCATCTCCCTCTGTTTGGGTCTCTCCAGGGTGTTCTACTCTGGCATTTGAGCTGTCTCTCTCAGAGAGGATCCCTATCCTTCTACCTACCAGTCTGCCATCTTTGGAAACCCCCCAAAATATTCAAACTTTTTCAGATTTTTTTAAAATTAAACTTTCTTGAATAAGCTAACATTTACTGAAGCAAAAATTTCATGGTTAGTGCTTAAAAGTCCATTTTCCTACTCCCTAATACCTCTCATAGGCACATAGAGATGTCTGTAACATAATGTTGGTGTATACCTCTATTTCAGCTGTACCATCCATCCTCTCTAAATTAATCACAGTAAGGGAGTGAAAACTTTGAAGTGCTTGCTAGAGCTGATTATGGCCATGTGTATGCACTTCCTGATTTATTGTTTGGTCTTTCCCCTGATACTTCTGCTCCAGAAGTCCAACCTAAAAAGATTTCATTCTCCATCTGTCCCACAGTGTCTAGTTGCATTTGATCAATGCTGTTCAGGAGGATGGACAGTGGGAAGGAGAACAGATCAGGATCTTTATCTGCACTGTTCTACCTTGTTTGGCAGTGAGGTATAACTTCACTCATGACCTCAACCCTTGTCAGGTGGAGAGTTCCTTTTTCTCCCAGGAGTCCAGCTCTGTTGGAGACCACTACCTAGAAGTTCTGAGCAGGGTTTAAAAATAACTAATTGGATTTCTGTGTTTATCTGTGACTCTGTCCTAGGCCTCAACCCCTTGCCTGGTAATGGGAGCTGATTCATAGTAAGGGAACCTCTATGAATCACTGGTCCTGGCTGAGGCCTATAATGGTCTGTGAGGCCAGAGATACCTCACAGGGCAAGATAAGGCCACAGCTGAAGATACCTTGGCTCCAACACTAATTAAGTAAATAGAGACTGCAGCTGCAGGCATTTCACTCCTGCAGTTGTACTCCTACCATAAATGTCATCCTGGAGATAAAAAGGTTCTCCTAAACTAACATAATTTACTACTTGGAGAAGTCTTTGAAATGACTCCCAAGGTCCTGCTCATTTCCCATGCTTTCCTCAGTTTCTCTGCCCTTTGTTGTTGGACTTAATAAATATGGGTGGTCCAGAGAAGTCTTGTCTCAGCCCTCAGCATCTCGAGCTGAGCTAAAGAGTTTTGACCCTCCTGGAACCCCAAAATCATACCACTTGTCTCATTTTATTTAAGCCTTCACTGTACACTTGTTTGGGAGATTGAAGATCTAGGTCAGAACCTGATACAGGTCCTGTCTGACTCCTGATAACCTCAATCCTTTGCTCCTTAGGTACTTGGAGTGATAATAGGTCTTACTGCCATTGTTTCAACACCCTCTATTGGTCCCTTAACTTCTGTGATTAGTCTTTTATCAAGGCCTCTTCCATTTCCCCATAAAGATAATTCCTTCCTGAAACATATATCTCTTACACATTATTCCTCATGTATTATTTGATTTAATTTTCACAACACTCTTGGAAGACATTTATCCTCATTTTAGAGTCATATCTATTATAGGTTCATAAAATAGGATCATATGTATAGTAGTTCAGATTTAAATCCAAATCTGATGTAAGTCTAAGTTTAAATCCTTGACTCTTTCACTATATATACTTTTCTTCTGGAAGATTTGTTAGCTAATATCACCAATCATAAATTTAGCTAAAACCATCAATCATAAACTTACTATTATTATTTCCATTTTGTAAAAGAAAAACTGAGAATCAAAAACATCTACCCTTCCCCCTTGGCCCACAGACACAGAGCCAAGGATGCTGTGATTATTACACATTATTATGATTTTTTTTCTATTACTGTCTTCATCACTATGACTTTAATATGCCGGGAAATTTCTTTTACTGGAAGATAACATTTAAAAATAGCTTTAATGTTCCTTTCAGGAACTTCTGGAAAAAAATGATTTTTAAAAGACTCAGGTTAGCCAGGGGTTTAGCTCAGTGGCATAAGCGTTTGCCTGGCAAGCACGAGGTCATGAGTTGGATCCCCAGTACCAAAAAAAAGACTCAGGACTGTTTCACTTTTCAATAGATAGTATTGAACAACTCCTTGTTCTTTAAGATTCGTCCACAGGCTCACCTCAGAGCCCTTTTCCATTGTTGCTGCCCACCCTAACATGTTCTGTCATAGGTCTCTGCCCAACCCTCAAGTTCCAGCCCTTACACTGAAAAATTTGCCTGAAGCCCAACCCTCAGACCTCATAAAGCCACTTCTTTGCTCTCTGTTTTCCAAGATGCTACTAATTCATTGTCAAAATAATCCTCTTCCTTACTGAGGTAAGTACTAATCTCAGATTTACCTTATAAATGGATTATCCCATGGATAGTTTCAAGGACTCAGCATTTGACAAGGTTATATTTTAAAATACAAAAGGACCAAAATGAGAAGCACTGGTATTACTGCTTTGAGAGTTTAATGAAGTCTTTCTGATGACTTCATACCAGAGAATTATCTTTTTAGTTATTCTGAAAATAAGCAGATAAATAGATCCTCTCTCTGTCTCTGTTGTCTCTGTCTCTCTTCCCTCTCTTCATTTCTCTCTTCTTTCTTTTTTTTATTTTAAAAAAGGGTAAAACTAAACAGAACAAAGCAGATCAGAAGCAAAATAATGTAAGTGTCACAAATTTCAAAGCAAGACAACAGGAGATAAACAGTGGCTACATTAATGTCTCTTTTTTCTTCTAAAAATTTTCTATATCTTCACACACGATGAATTCATACAAAACAAAATAGTATAAAACTGATCAGAACTGAGTAATGAAGGCATTACAGGCCTTCAAAACCACATATTAAGGAAATCAACAATGACTGCCATAATGTCTCTTGTTCTCTTCAAAATAACTGTCCATACCTTCATGTATGTTGAAATTAAACAATACAAAACAGACTAAAACCACTCTGAACAACGAATAGAAGTATTACTGGATTTCACAGCATGATAATACAGAATCAGCAATGGATACCATAATGTCTGTTTTTCTTCAAAGTAGCTGTTCATTTATTATCTTCCTTTTCCCTGAGTTTTTTTTCTTAACATTTCCAAAAACTTACCATTTTTAGTCTTGTTTCACTTATATTTTACAAATATGTCATAGAAGTAGTTAACCAAATTGACAAAGATTTTTATATTTCATTACATGGAAATGTTCACTTGCATTTTATTGTTACAGAAAAGTAAAAAAATGCAACTTTCAGTGGCATCATGTTATTAATTAAAGTATCCACTTATTGTTTCACTGTGCAGTACAGATTATTTTATCATCTAAGGTAATACAGCAAAATTTTATTTTTTTGACAAAATCTGTCAGAATAGAAATGAGTAGTTTAATAAAACTGTCTGATTTTACTTTGGGGGTACCAAAGGGTATATTTTAGAGAGATTGGAGTGAAAATTAAAATGTTCATGTTATGTATTTAATGACTATATCATGGAAATAAGAAGTGACAAGTACCACAAAAGGGAATCTAGAAAATCTGGAAGCAGCTCTTCTTCCTCCTCTTGTTTATTTTGAGTTTCACAGTAATCTGTGTCCTGTAAGGAATCCTGAATAAATTTGAGGCAAACAGATGTTAATGTTTAATGTCCTTTAAACAGTGCAGTTATATTGGAAGCTTTTGGAAAAGAGAGCATGTTGCCCTCCCAAGGCCTGGAGAAAAGGAAGAGGCTCACTGTCCTGTGAGTACTGGGTAACTCCTCCTGCCTGACTCTGAGCTGGGAAATTGATTTTTTTCCTACCTTTGGAGTTGAACCAACATATCAGTTCTCTTTGTGTTTTGAGCCTGATGATGTTTGGACTGGGACTACATCATCAATTTTTTTGATTCTGCAGCCTGCCAACTACAGATCTTGGAACCTCTCAAACTCCACAGTTACACAAATTCATTCTTTATGACAAATCGCTTTTTATAAACCATACTATATACATCTGTTCCTTGAAGAACCCTAAGGTACCAACCAAGAATGGGTATAGTTCATACAGGAATTCATTTAATTCATTAAGTCCTGTTTCATCACATTCTGAGATATTTCTAGACACTAGTTTAAACTAGGAGTCACAGTTGGTTTCATAGTCTGTTGGGAGAAAACAGGAAAAAAAAGGCAAGTAAGCCAATGAGTGAGATAATTACTATTTATCATTCAGGCTAAGAAAGAAGAAAAAAATAAAATGAAGTAGAGTGACTATGAAGTGGAAGCAACCTCAGATTAACTGATTTAGAGGAGAGACACAAAAAGGAGCCACACAAAAAGGATCCAGTTTATTTGAAGAAGGAATATGTAACTGGAACCCAAGGAGCCAAAACAAGCATTGTACCAAGTGAGCTTCTAATGCAGGAAGTCATTGAACTATTTAGAGCCTTGTAGAGCAGGCAAGATGTTGGGATTTTACTTTAATCACTGGAAAGACTCTGAGAAGATGAAGCATGACTGAGTTTAGGATTTTAAAGACCATTATTTAGAGTCTAGGAAAAGAAATCAGAAGAAAATTATGACTGTGATTATAAAGAAATACGACAAACCTAAGATCTTTACAAGGTTATAATCAACAAGACTCGCATGGTGGATTCAATGGAAATGAATAAAAGAAAAGTAGAAATTGGAAAAGGTTCTTAGATTTTGGGAATGATTTGCTATGACATGGTAGAGTACAGTTTAAAGAGGTGGGATTAGGTTAATTTTTAATAGATTCATTTTGAATGTCTAGTTAATACCCCAGTTGAAGAAGACTGTTAGATAGCAAAATAAAAGTGTAATGAAAGTAATTCTGGAGCCAGATCTGAAGTTAATTCGACTGTATCATCTTGCACATGTATTTAACCTTCTCATGTCTCATTTTTCTCATGTGGTAAAATATAGATATTTACAATAGCTTCATGTCTTAGTCACTTTACTCTTTAATGTTAAACAAAACATGAAACCCACAATTTAGAGATTTCAGGTCATGGCTTCAAGGCAGAACAGCAGAGTCAAAGGACCTGGGCAGAGGAAATGTGTTCATTTCATGGCATCCAGGAAGTAGAGTCAAGTGAGGAAATGCCCTTCCAGGTCGCATTCACCATGACCTGCCTCTTCTGGCCGACCCCACCTCCCACACCAAGTCAGCAATAGTGTTCCTATAGTCCATTCACCTTTCACAATTCACCACCTGAGCACATCAGGCTTTGGGGGCATCTTGCTTTAGACTATAACACTTCAAAATCAGGTCATTGATAGAATGAAATAAAGTAACAAAAAAAAAACTTAGCTCAGTGCCTGATGTATATAATAAGTACACAACATGTGGTAGCTATGGTGACTCTTACTGTTTTACAAAAGTTGGAGCCCATAAGAAGGATTGAACTGAAATAATACATTTGAAAATCATGAACTAATAGATGGTACTGAAGAGTTACATGAGACTTGTTGTGATAACTCATCATGAAAGATCATCATTCCCAGAGTAAGAAACACCAGCCTGATTTGTATATCACAGTTCTAAGTATGTTTGTTTACAAAGATGAATGACAAATAGGCCAGCAAAGTGAAGGGACAAGATCCATTCTGGTTGGGCCGGGGATTTAGCTCAGCGCATAAGCGCC
This sequence comes from Dolichotis patagonum, assembly GCA_004027295.1. Lineage (NCBI taxonomy): Eukaryota > Metazoa > Chordata > Mammalia > Rodentia > Caviidae > Dolichotis > Dolichotis patagonum. Next base: position 84,110 of record PVJX010005438.1, read on the forward strand.
TGCCTGGCAAGCGTGAGGTTGTGAGTTCAATCCCCGGTACAAAAAAAAAGAAATCCATTCTGGTTATGGATGACATCAGTCAATAGACTTGAAACCTGCACTGGATAAAAAGAGGAAAGAAAAAGGAAGTGTGTTCATTCTAAAGAGTTCCACTTTGTTTGACTGGGTCCACTTTTGGCTGCCCTTTCCTTTAGACATTGGTATCCAGTTTCTTTACCTTTGGCTTTCAACCCTAGCTGGACTGGTGTAGCATCTTTTTTCCCCTTTGTTTGGTGAGTTCCATCTTCTTGGACTGAGAAGGTTCTGAATCTTGTGGCTCTCCAGTGCAGATGGCTACTGTGGACTCTTCTGCCTCTAAACCTATAAGCCTACATAATAAATCCTCTAGCATATATCTTCTATTGATTCTGTTCCTCTAAAGAACCTTAACCAATATACCATTTTGACACTCTTTTGTGTCGAAAATACATGACAAACATGTCCAAAAACAAGTGTTTGAATGCTTTGGTGACAACAAAAGAGGAAGCTTTGGCAAAGAAGACTGATGACTGGATGATGAAGTTAAACAAAACTAGAAAAGTTCTATCAGTCAACCTCAAAAAAGAGAATTTCATAGATGATTAATTGTCAAAAAAAAAAGGTGAGACCAAGTCAATTCTCAGTGTGTTTATAAATACAAGCCTTAGTTGTGACTTTGACAAGAATAATTACACTAAAGTGATAAAAATTAAAGCCAAGTTATAAGAATGAAAGAGTATGTGTGATTAGTGAGACTAATATATTAAATAAAAGCATTGCTTTGGACCCTTTCATAACACTATTAAAAAGATAGTAACAGATTTTTTGAAGGGTTGAATTCACAGGACCACAAGAACTGAACAGAAGACAACAGTAGATGAGGGATTTCTACAAGCTTTAGAAAAATGTATAGATGAGCCAGAATAAGGGAATCAACAGTCTAGAAAAAAAATAGTAAACATGAATGCAGCAATGTCAGGGACAAGTAGATAAAAAAAAGATAATTTTACTTCTTAAATCTGGAAGGACTTGAAAATTAGAGATGTTAGAGACCCTTAATTATTAATTGAAAGTTTGATTATGAAGCAAATATTAGCATCTTTTCCTCTTATCTTGAGTTAATGGATTATCTCATCCTCACATAACAGAGGCTAGAATTGTGCTCTGGAAAGGTTGGCTTTTCCACTCCACCAAACAATCAGGAGAAAATTTCCAGTCTCATTTGTGCTGTAAAGGCAAAACTATGCAAGTAAAAAATACAGAAATCAAAAAATTTCAAAAACATTTTAACTTATTTAAAGAAATAAGAGATGGCTTTACATCTACAAAATAAGAACAGAATTCATCAAAGCACAAGAGTGGTATCTTATCAACACCTACTTTGAAAACCTCTACTCTCATAGGTTCGATAACACTGAAGAAATAGACAAATTCCTAGATACATATGAACTACCAAAGCTGGATCAGGAAGATGTAAAACTGCTGAATAACCCAATTTCTATTACTGAAATTGAAAATGTAATTAAGTCCTTGCCTACAAAGAAGAGTCCAGGCCCAGATGGATT
>PVJX010005439.1:0-38595 GCA_004027295.1 Dolichotis patagonum
CGTGATGATATGAACAGCTGTTTTGAAGAAAACAAAACATTATGACAGCTATTGCTGATTTAATATCATCCTTCTTAGAAGTCCTACCATGCTTCTTTTGTTCTACTACCATTGGTTCTATCTATCACATTGTGTCTTATTGGAATTTGAATATGTGTGATAGTTTAAACAAAAAATTTTTTTATCAAAAATGAGATATTATAGTACCCATTGATCATTTTCTGTTACTCGGTTCAGAAAGCCCTGTAATTCTTTCACTCTATGCATGGCTTTGTACTATTGTGTTATGTTTGATATTATTGTATTTGAAACTATGCTCAACTATAGCAGAGTAAGAGATATGGTGTTAGCTACTGCTGATGTCCGGTTGTCTTAATGTAAAGTACTGTGTTGCCTATGTTGTTCTGTTCTGATCTGCTCTGTACTGCCCTCTTTTGTTTTATTCTCTTTCAAATAAAAATTTAAAAAAAAGAAAAGCAGCATAAATGAGCCAGGAGGGGTAATGTACACCGGTAGGCCAGCACTGGGGAGGCTGAGGCAGGATTGTCACGAGTTCTCAAACAGCCTGGGCTACAAAGTGAGTTCAAGGCCATCCTAAACTACATAGCGAAACCCTGTCTCAGAAACAAAACCAACAAAAAACCCACCCAAAAACCTGGATGAGACAGATGTGGCGGCACCTGTCTCAATCCCAGCACTCAGGAGGCAGAGGCAGGAGGACCTCCAGCAGTTCCAGGCCAGCAAGAGCCAGACAGCAGCTTAAAGGCACCTGAACCAGTGAGACGCTGGCTCGAAAAACAAGACGCCATCTCCTGTTCATCTCCGGCTCTTTTTTCCATGTGATCTCTCTGGTCGCTGCCTTATTTTCATGCTGATCTATTTGTTCCGGCCGGCCGAGGCCTTGGACATTTCTTTCCCTTTTGCACAGCTGGGGTGCGGCCAGGACCCCTCCATGCCAGGCCAGCGCCCGACACCCAGCCACACTCCCGGCCTGGAGTTTCCGTTTTACAAGTCTCTTCTGAATGTCTGTTATTTTTTGAAATAAGGAAACAATTCCAGGAATTCAGGGAAGCCCAGGCCGGGCCCTGGCCCGGGTGTAACGCTGCTCTGGCTGTGGGTGGGGCAGCGGCTCAGTCAGCAAATATTTATCCAGTGCCTACTTGGTGCCCGGCAAGTGGACAAACACTGGGCACACAAGCGACTTCAAAACAGGACGGCGGCCACCCAGGAGGCCCCAGAAAGGAGCCCGGACTCTGCAAAGCTCCTGTCCCAAGAGCGCCGGAAACCCAAAGAGAAAAACCCTATCTGACGGCAGGTGGACGGGGAGCTGAGCCAGTGCAAGCTCCCAGCCACCAGAAATGGCACCAAATTAAAATGCCTTTCTCCTGTGTGCTATTTTTAGGGGAAAAAATAATAATAAGTGACAAGAAAACTAAATAATATAAGAAATGAACCGGCACTCAGAAGGCTGAGGTAGGATTGCTGCAAGTTGAAAGCCAGCCTGGTCTACGTAGTTCAAAACCTACACTACCCAGGGAGCCTCCATCTCAAAGGAAAAAGAAAAGAAAAAAAAAGAAATGAATGTACAAAAATTAGCTGATTTTTTTTTTGGTCTTTTTGAGACAGGGTCTTGCTATGCAGTTGAGGCTGGCTTTGAGCTCACTTTGTAGCCCAGGCTGGTCTCGAACTCGCAATGATCCTCCTGCCTCAGCCTCCTGACTTCTGGGATCACAAGCACGTGCCACCACGCCCAGCAAGAATGTCATTTTAATAACATTGCTACACAGAATCAAGAGCCGTGATCGCCAATTTAGTAAACCGGAACCACTTTCGTGACCACCATTCATATCGCGAGATCTCTCAAACTGACAAGCAGGGCATGCTGTGCATACTTGCAATACCAGCTCCTACTTGGGAAGCTGAGGCAGGAGGAGCCCTCGAACCCAGGAGTTCAAAACCATACATAGTAAGACTAAATATAAGAGCTAAAAACAAAACAAAATCTGAGAGACTAGGCCGGCCATGGCGGCACAAACCTGTAACCCCGGTACTATGGGAGGAGGCTGAGGCAAGAGTGCAAACTTAAGCTCAGCTTGGGCACTTTAGCCACTCATTAGGACCCTATTTCAAAGTAAGAACTGAAAAAGGACTGGGGATATAGCTAAATGTGAAGGCCCTGGAAAAAGGCAGAATGAAATATTGGTTCTCTTCCCAAATCCCAAACAGTTTCATAGTTCTTAAAAATGCTTCAAGGCCAGGCGTGGTGGTGCACACCTGTAATCCCAGCACCGGGAGGCTGAGGCAGGAGGATCACCATAAATTCGAGGCTAACCTGGGCTACATAGTAAGTCTGAGGTCAGCCTGAACTACACAGTGAGATAAAAACAAAAATAAAAATGCTTGATAGCCAGGTCTGTAGCACACATCTGTCACTGCATCACTCGGGAGGCTGAGGCAGGAGGATTGCCGAGAGTTTGAGGCCAGCCTGAGCTGCCTAGTGAGACCCTGTCTCAAAAGAACAAAGGAAAATGAAGACCCCCTAGGTTTGTGTCACAGGGCCTGGGTTTTATTTTCGTTTGTTTTTTAAACAAGGTCTCACTATGGCGTCCAGGCTGGCCTCAAATTTAGGGTCCTCCTGCCTCAGCCTCCAGACTGCCCAGATTCCAGGTTGACAGCTGGGTTAGGACGGTGACTCCCATGGGCTCGGCCTTACGCCAGGGCAGAGCTTCTAGCAAGACCCGAAGCACTTTGCCTTGGTGGACCCTAGGGACTCGGCTGGAGAGGGCCAGGTGGTGGCCATGGGCACCCCGGCCCGGCTGTGCTGAGGTACAGTCTCCCCGGCACCTGCAGCCACCCGGAGACTCCAGCTCCCCTTCCTTTACCTTTTCCGTGTCCCTAGGGATGGAACAGGGTTTTCACACCGAGCCACACCCCGGCCTGTTTCCAGCTTTTTATTTTGACACAAGGTCTGAGTTGCAAAATGGCCCAGGCCAGGCTTGAACCCACCACCCTCCTGCCTCAGCCTCCCGGAGGGCTGGAATTATAGGTGTGGCCACCACACAGGACCTGACTTTCCCTTCCTGTCAAAGGGTGACCTTGCCTGGCTGGCCTGGCCTTCCCAGAAGGCCCTCCGTCTCCTCCCTCCAGAGGGGGAGCACAGCGCACCCTGAGAATTCCTGCCCTGCCTGCCAGCCCTCAGTTACCCTCGCCCGAGCCCCAGGGCCCAAGGCTGCTAACGGGAGCCACAGGGTTTGTAAATTAGCGAGCGAGCGCTGCTGCGTGTTAAGTACCATGGGAACTTCCTCACTGGGCTGGGCGTGGTGGTCGCACACCTAGAATCCCAGCACTCAGGAGGCTGAGGCAGGAGGGTCACCCCCTGGGCTCCTCAGTGAGTTCAGGGCCAGCCTGGACGAGACACTGAGATTTTGCCTCAAAAAACCAAAGCAGGGCCAGGGATATAGCCTAGTGGCACAAGAGCCTGCTTGGCAAGCAAGAGGTTGTGAGTTCAATCCCTGGTACCACCAAAACTAACAAACAAAAACCGTAAATGAGCGAATTTCTTTATCGAGCCCCGCTCTGCACTAAGCCTGCGCGGTGCTGTCTGCCTGACCCTCACAGGCGAGCCGGGGTAGGGGAACTGGGGCCCAGAGGAGCCTGGATGAAGCGGGGTCCAAATTCCTAGCCAGGTCCAGGGCTGCCCAGCTGCCCCTTTCCTGCGTCTCCCAGAAGCGCCCTCCAGATCCTTTTCTCTGTGGCCCCCGCAAAGGGCGGCCCCCGCAAAGGGCGGCTCCCACCCAACGCCCCATAAACCGTCCCAGCAGCCTAAGGGTGGGGCCGGTGGCTGCGCCCCAGGAACCGGGTGCAGAGTAACCCTAGCCTTGTGTGTCGTGTCTGGGCATAAGCAAGCCTGGAGACGCTCCTGCTCCTCCTCGGTCATCCAGCACCCGGGAGGCTGAGGCAGGAGAATTCCAAGTTGGAACCCAGCCGGAGCAGCTTGGTGAGGGGGAGGCTCCTGTCTCATGACTGAAAAAATAATACAAAGGGCTGGGCTGGAGCTGGGCAAAGGCCTGGGCCAAATCTCCAGGGCTGCAAACTAAAACAGAAAGGCATCTTCTGGGTAAAACCCGACTTACCCGCGCTGCGTGAAAGGAGAGCAACCGCAGACTGACATAGCTTAATTATAAAGGCAGCGGGCGGGCAGGCTGGGGGGTGTGGGGGAGACCACTGCGGCACCCTCAGCACCGTGTCCTCCTCGGCCTCCCTTTCCCCCCACTGCGCAGATTCCCAGCTGCAGCCCCACCGAGCCGGCCCCCAAGGCCCGCCCCGTTCCTGTTCGCATTTCTGCCTTTTTCAGCTGCTTTTTCTATTCCTCAGCTTCCAAATTAGAAAGCGACCTTACTGCTGGACGTGGTGGCGCACGGCGTAATCCCAGGAGTCAGGAGGCCGAGGCAGGAGGGTCACAGCAATTTTGAGGTCTGCCTAGGCTACACCTTGCCTAGGGTGAGACCTTGGCTGGGGGCAGCTTCCATCCTGGAAGGGGCCGAGGGGAGGCAGAGCCCTGCCTGGGCGCCCTGTCCCCCGAGCATTGGTCCTCTCGGTGCCCATCGGGCCGTCCTGGCCTTCTGAGGGGCAGCTGTGACTGTCCTGAGGCGAGGTGGCTCTGAGGGACCCCACCCCTCCCCTGCATTACTCCTAACCCTGGGGTTAGTAAACATAAATGACTAGTAAAATGGGAAAAGAAAAACCATCAAAGGGAACATTAAGCCAGGCGTGGTGGCACAGGCCTGTGATCCCAGCAGGCTGAGGCAGGAGGGTTGCAAATTGGAGTCCTGCCCTAGCGACCTGGTGATTTAGTAGCTAAAAACTTGTCCCAAGCTACAATAAACAAACAAACAAATTTTTTGTTTTGCTTTCTTTTTTGAGACAGGGTTTCACTATGTAACCCAGCCTGGCCTCCAACCAAAAGGCACTCGTCCTGCCTCAGCCTCCTGAGTGCTGGGATTTCAGGCATGCACCACCACGCCAGGTTTAACAACATGTTTTACAAATCTATTTTTTTTTGAGATTTTTTTTTTTATTTTAAAAGGGAGTAGAATGAAACACAACAAAACAGAACAGAACGGGACATAAGAAAGCATAAATTTCAAAGCTAGACAACCAGAGATCTTCACTATCTGTCATATTGTCTCTTGTTTTCTTCCCAATGGTTGTCCATATCTTTGCATATGGGGAGCTCATACTAAATAACATAGCCAATCTTTTCTCAAGATGTGTAGTTCACTGGCTCCCACTTGCTAAGGGGGGGGGCACGGGGCGGGGGACAGGAGGACATGAGATGTCTGATTCTCAGCCCAGACGCTGGCAGGATCACAGCTGCCCCCCAGAGAGGGGAGGAGCTCCTTGTTCTCCCGACATGCCAGGGTCTCTCTCCTTCGGGCTGCCGAAAGTCCTATTTTATTTCAAATTAAAAAAACTAAAACTAAATTTCAAAACACATCAATCAAGGGGCAACAATGGTACATACATTGCACATTGTCATCCCCAAATCATTCACCCAGAGCACAAGACAGCTACATTTAACTGTCTGAACAATACCAGCGCAAATCTTTCTCCTCAGTGACCTCAGAGAAAGCCGTAGTGTAACTACCTTAGTGTAACTACCTTAATTATCTGTTTATACACACACGTGTATATATGCACATATGCATATGTTGTTTCTTTCAGCTTCTCACACTAGTGAGACAATACAATGTGCCTGTCTGATTTATTTCACTTATGAGTATAGTCTCCAATTGCAGTCACTTACCTGTAAAAGTCTCCAGTTTATCCTTCTTTGTGGCTGAGTAGTACTCCACTGTATAAAAATACCACTTCTTTTTTTATCTGTTCCTCAGTTGATGGGCATTCAGGTTGTTTCCAAGATCTGGCTATTACAAATTGTGCTGCTATAAACATGGGTGCACATGTATCACTGTGATGATGTTTTTAATTCCTTTGGGAAGACACCCAGAACGGGAATACCTGGGTCAAATGGGACCTGTAGTCCTAGTTTTTTTAGGATTCTCCACACTGACCGCTACAGTGGTTGCACCAGTCTGCACTCTCACCAACAGTAGAGAAGGGATCCTTTTCCCCACAGCCCCTCCAGCATTTGTTATTGGTTGATTTCTTGACAACAACCATTCCTTCAGGAGTGAGGTGGATCTCAGTGTTGTTTTAATTTCCATCTCTCTGATGACCAGTGATGTTGAATGTTTTTTCACATATTTATTGGCTGTTTGTATTTCTTCATCCCAGAAACATGTGTTCATCTCAGGTGCCCATGTTTGGATCTGAGAGGACTGTTCTGAGTTCCTTATATGTTCTGGATAGTAATCCTTTGTCTGAGAAACAGCTGGCAAACATTTTCTCCCACATTGTGGGTGAGATTTGTTTTTTAAAGGGCATGGATGTAACTCAGTGTGAGAGCCCTGGGTTAATGGTGCAAAAGAGAGACAGACAGACAGACGGAGATAGATAAACATTAAAAATCAACAAACCAGATGGGATCCCAGCACGGGGAGGCTGAGGCAGGAGGATTGCTAAGAGCTCAAGGCCAGCCTGGGCGACATAGCAAGATCCTGTCTCAAAAAAAAGGGGGAGGGGGGGAAGAGGAGGAAAAAGAAAAAGAAAAAGAACCACAACAAAAATAAGCTCAGCCACCACCAGCAGCAGCCCGGCTCCTGCTGTCTGGCCCCCGAGCCTTCTCAGGCAGAGCGCTGTCCCCTGCGAGGCAGAGAGAGGCCGCGTCCTCACAGCCCGGAGAGATCCGGTTCCACTGTGGGACTGGACAGATGGGCAGGGGCTGCCCAGCCGGCTGCCTGCGGGACTGTGGGGCCCGGGCTCTGCCCCCACCCCCGCGCTTCCCCTGCCCCACTGGGTGGGAGCAGATGAGGGCAGGGGTGGCAGGACCAGCCAGCTGCGGCACCTCACACAGGCTGCGCGTCCCCTGCCGTAGGAGGCCCAGCTGCTGTGCGTTGCCAGGAGGGAATCAGATCCACACGCTTCCTCCTACTTCTACCTCAAGAAGGGAACTACGCTGCCACCAAATAAGCTTAACTTTGCAAATATCGAGAGAGAAAAATAATTCATTCTTGTGTTCATCAGAATCACTTTTAGTTTGTTGTTTTGTTTTATTTCTTTGTTTCATTTGAGACCAAGTCTTGCTGTGTAGCCCAGCCTGGCCTCAAACTGGTGGCAACCCTCCTGCCTCAGCCTCCCAAGCGCCTGGGTTATGGGCATGCAGTACCACGTCAGCAGCATGGATGTCATTTACAGCCGACACCACCAGGGCCAGTCCAACGCCACCAGACCAAACTCCAAAACACCACAGCGATCCCCCTGGCTTCTTGTGGCTCCCGATTGTTCCAAACAAAAGGCCAGAGGCCCTGGTGCGGCCCTCAGTCCTCACCCAGCCTGAAACTCGGTCTCTGTGCACACGTGAACGGGACCTGCCTTTCCTTCCAATCCTAACACCTGCTCCCAGTCTCCAGAATTTCCCTTTCTTCCTTGCCCACCCCTGACCTCTTATCTGCCAGGATCCTGTTCAAATATTACTTCTTTTCAGCCAGCTGTTGTGAGCTGTGTGTGACCCCAGCACTCAGGAGGCTGAGGCAGGAGGATCGCCACCAGTTCAAGCCGGAATGAGACCCCGTCTCAAAAATCAAACTAAACAAACAGACCAACAGACAAATGAGATGGGCTGAGAGAGAGAGAGAGAGAGAGAGAGAGAGAGAGAGAGGGAGAGAGAGAGAGAGAGCTGGGGATGGCAGATGTGTGATCCAAGCTGGGGAGAGAAAGCTGGGACATGGTCCAGGCCAGGTCACGGGTCGTTGCTCCCTCGGGCACCCGGGCCCTTCAGGACGCCAAGGTCATTATCTTGTCCTTTTTAGGGAATAAAGGGAAGGAAACACTGCATCCGTTTGTACAAACGAAAACATTTCTTGCAAATATTTTCAATACATTGCTGGTCGAATCTTCAGCCATGGAATCCAGGACTCCAGAGGGTTTGATTGTATTCGAAGTTTCGGTCCCGAGATAACATTTTTAAAAAAAGAAAATGATAATGATAAGGAAACAAAAGACCTTTACAATGAAAACCACAGCACTCAGAAAAAGGAAACCCAAGGAGACATCAGAAAATGGACAGATATCCTGTTCCTGGGTGGGCAGAGCCCAGAGTGCGATGACCACACTTCCACAATGACAAGCAAAGTTCACGCAATCCCAGCCCAAACGCCGAGGGTCCCGCAGAACCAGAGGAAGCAACCCTAAAATTCATGCGGTCCCAGAAAACAGCAGAAGCCACCCCGGATGACAGAGTAAAGCACACATAAAGTCACGGTGACGCAGACGGCGTGGTGCCCCCGGCCAGGGAGACGCAGGGAGCCCCAACGGCCCCCGGCACATTGGGCTACTCGCTATGGAGTCCGGGTGGCCTTGGACGCACGGCGACCCTCCTGCTGCAGCCTCCCCAGTGCTGGGGTCACAGGCGCGCGCCACCACGCCCAGGAGCTATTTGATCTTTGACCAATGGGCCAAAAACCCGCGCTGCAGGAAAGGCAGGCTCTTCAGGGAACTGTGCCCAGGCACTGGGCACCCACACGCAGAGGGCTGACCTAGACATGTGTCTCTCACTGTTCGCTACACAAAAATCAAAATGGATCAGAGAGCTAAATGTTAAAACAGAAACGCGTCACTTGCTGGAGGAGAAAACGGGCAGCGCTCTTGAAGACGCAGGTGTGGGCCAGGACTTTCTGAGTAGGATTCCAGGGTTCCAGTAGCATAAGAACTAATACCTAGAATCAACGAATGGGATCATATCAAATGAAAAACGTCTCCAGAGAGAAAGAAACAACAGTGTGAAAAGATCATTCCAGAACCAGGGAAACCTTTTCCCAGCTCGTTCTCAGACAAGGGGCTCAAACCTAGGATCCGTAAAGAACCCCGAAAAGCAGATCTCCCAGAATAAGAGGCCAAATAAAAACCGGGCCTCTCAAGTGACCAAACCCCTCTGAGGTCACCCCACATCACCAACAAATACACCGGGACCGCTCCGCATTGCTGGCCGTTAGAGAAATGCAAATTAGAACAACACCGGGATTCCACCTTCCAGGAAGAACGGCGATCTTCAAGAAATCAAACAATAACAAGTGCTGGCGAGGCTGCAGGGAAAGGCACTTCCTCGCTCCGCACTGCTGGTGGGATATAGACCAGTCCAGCCACTCTGTGGACCAGCGCGAGACTGCAAAAGACTGACACTCAAAATCCCGTTTGACCCAGCTGTCCCCACCTGGGGGTCTTCCAGAAAGAAAGTCCCCGCATTCCGGAAATACCGCACACCCATGTTTAGAGAAGTGCAGCTCAGAGTAGCTCGATCTTGAAAGTGGTCCACGTGTCCGTGGGCTGCTGAATGGATAAAGAAAACGGTATTTACACACTATGGAATACTATGCTGCCTTAAAGAAGGCTTAACTTGAGTCATATGTAGGACAATGGATGCACCTTAAGACCATAATTTTAAGATGTGTTTTGTCAATGTATCAACTCCTCGCAAGAGATGAAAACATAGACTGCAAACACTTACTAATAAAAAATTAGGGTTTTCTGAGACAAGATCTCACTATGTAGCCCAAGCTGGCCTTGAACTCACTGTGTGGCCCAGGGTGGTCTAAACTCTGAGGCAACCCTCCTGCCTCAGCCTGCAGAGTGCTAGGCTAACAAGTGTGCATCACCGTGCTCAGCAACCCAGTGCCTTTCTCCTACCATCAGGAAGGTGTCTCTGTCTGCACTGTCACACCCCTGTGACATTTACCATTGCATGGTTTTTCAGGCCACTGGGGCCCTCTGAGTTCCACCTCCTGCTTCTCGAGGCCCAGTGGGTACTAACCACAGGACATTTTCACTGCAGTTGGAGGGCCAGGCTACTTGGCCTGCAAGGCTTGGGTGTGGGGCACCAGGCAGTGCCCTCCACGCTCAGCCAGGGCAACCTAGTGACCTAGCAAGACCCTGTCCCAGAATAAAAATGGGTTGAGGCTATAGCTCTGTGCAAAGACCCTACATTAGTCCTCGATATTAAAGGGGAAAAGCCCAAATAATTTCCTCAAGACCTTCAAAGACATACATTGAAAGTTTCTTCCTGTGCGGGGGATTGAACCCAGGGCCTTCACGTGGAGCCACGCTCTGCATTCTTATTCTGAGATGGGGTCTCACTAAGTCATCAAGTTGCCCGGGCTGGGCTAGAACTTTCCATCCTGCTGCCTCAGCCTCCAGTGCTAGGACTGCAGCTGTGTGTCACCACACCTGGCCATAAATTTAATTCTAAAATAAATATCACGCTCTAAAACACTTTGGTAAGCAAGAGAGTGGGCGGGGAACAAAAGCACAGTATTTCCTGGAAGCTGCATCATGATTCAGGTCCCTAATCCAGCCAGGCATGGTGGCTCATACCTATGATCCCAGCGCAGGAAGCTGAGGCAGGAGGGTCACCATGAGGCCAGCTTGGGCTGCATGGTGAGACCCTATCTCGGAAAAAAAAAAAAAGATTACTAATCTAAACTATTTTGTTTCATGACAGTGTTCCCCCTTCTTCTCTTGCCCTGTGCCTTGGTTTCTAGAATCCCCATCACTATTTTATGGTATTAACTTTTTTAGACACACTATCCTTGAACTGATAATGTAACCCAGGCTGGCCTGCAACTCCCAGCAATCCTCCTGCCTCAGCTTCCCAGGGACTGGGATGACAGGAGCACCCCACCACACTCAGCCAGAGTCCCCATCTTTGTGGGCGCCACCGCCCGAGTCAGGCTTCTCAGAGTGGACGAAGGCGCCCCCTCCCCTCTGCAGGCCCAAACCCACCCCTCCCCCGTCATAGGAGACGCAGGCCACCGAGACACCTGTCTCCGGGAAGTGGGCTTTGCATATCTCGGGCTGTGCCTCGCCCTCGGAATATCCACCTCCTCTTCCCCTAGGATCCGGTCCCCATTCAGCCCCGGCAGTAGGTTCCGGGCAAGGACAGTTTGTGACAGTTTCTTCCCTCAGGCTGGTTTAGAAAAGATTTTCGCCAGAAGAACGCAGGCGGCTGGAATACACCTTATCTTTATCCTGATTTTCTATCATGGGATCAACCGCTGTCCATTTGCATTCAAGGAGCAGGAAACCCACAGTTTCCTCATCAGGGATTTTGCTAATCACAGCCGGAAAACATGTAGAGACTTGTCTGTCCCCTCTGTCCCACCAAACCAGAGGACGGCGAGGCAGCCACTTCCGTGACACCTGGGCAGGCCCGGGCATCACAAACCGCAGGGAGATGCCGGGCAGTGTGCAGGGGGCGCCAGGCGTGGCAGTGCACCCTGAGATACCAACACTCAGGAGGCCGAGGCAAGAGGGCGCCTTGAGTTCAAGGGTGGGCTGGGCTCCACAGTGTGTTCAGAAGGAACTCAGGGAGCCTCCTGCCTCAGCCTCCCGAAGCCTGGCTTTCCAAAAGTCACTTCAGACCACTTCGGGTAGGGATGGGGCACTCGCCATCGCCCTTGTCTGGCCGCTGCCCACAGTAGACACTCTCTGTGACCTCAAGTGACCTCCCTGGGGTTGCCAGGCTGGGCCACCCTGTGGCCCTGGGGTCTGGTTCAAGTCCTTGAGTCTCCTCACCCCACACTCTTGCTGCCGTGAGCTGGACTGTCACCGTCCTGGCCTGGTCTCCAGACGTCTCTAGCCTGGGCCCGGCTTCTCCCTTTCTAACCCCCTCCTGGATGCCTTGGCATCAGACAGGTGGCTGCACCATGGGTGCTCTGTCACTGAGTGACAGCCGGGTCCTTTGGTGTTGATTTGATTTCTTTCAGTTTTTTGAGACAGAGTTTCACTATGTGGTTTAGGCTGACCTTTGAACTCATGGCGATCCTCCTGCCTCAGCCTCCTGAGCACTGGGATAACAGGCGTGTGCCACCCTGGCTGTCTTGTGGGGGCTGCCAGGTGTCGTGACTCTAAATCACACCACAATAACGTCCTCGGAGAGGCAAAAGGGGGAGGCAGATTTTCTACCACCACGGATTACAGAGTCGATTGCTGCCCGCACCATGCAGTGCCTTCTGCTCGCAGTGGGGCAGCCTCTGAGCGCACACAGCGAGATAAACAGCGCTGCAGCCGCTGCTTCTGAGAGGAGGTTATTCACTTTTATCCCAGTTCAGCCTTGAAAGCCGTGCTCCGAATCCGTTAGCACCTTAACAGGCGTCAAACAGAGCCCAACTCACCCGGGCCCAGGGTGGGCGGCCTCGGCCAGGGCCAGAAGGCCCAGGTTGCTTTTTTTTTCTTTTTTCTCCAATACTGGGGTTGAACCCAGGTTCTTCACACCGGGGTACATTCCTGGCCCTTCTTTTTGTATTTTGACACAGGGTCTCACAACGTTGCTTCAATTTTTTCGACCCTCCTGCCTCAGCCTCGGTTTTTTGAGACAGAGTTTCACTATGTGGTTTAGGCTGACCTTTGAACTCATGGCGATCCTCCTGCCTCAGCCTCCCAGAGCGCTGGGATCGCAGGCACGTGCCTGGCGTCACCTCAGGGTTTGAAAGCAGCTTTTTCTAACAGTTTCGGCAGCCCCAATACTGTGTTTCAGAAGACCGGGGCCCCTGGCAGCCGCCCTGTCCCTAACTCCGCGGCCCTCTGTGCTTCCGTCCAGGAGAGGCGAGTGTGACCCTAAACCGGGTCTGCACCCCAGCCTGGAGACGCCGGGGAGGGGCGAGGCTCCCTCTTCTGAGCCAGGGGACCCGGAATCCTCAGGCCGGCAGACTTCTCTTTCTTTCACCCCTCATCTCCTGCGAACCAATGGAGCTGAATTATTTTTAACTCCAGATAAAAGTAAAGCTGAGGGTGTGTGAGTGTGTGTCCGTGTAAGAGCGTGTGAGTGTGTAAGACAGTGTACGTGGGTCTCTGGGAATCGAACCCAGGGCCTTCACACAGCTCTGTCCTCAGCCTTTCTGGTTTCTCACTTTGAGACAGGTTCTCACTAAGTCACTAAGTTGCCCAGGCTGGGCTCAACCCTCCTGCCTCAGCCTCCAGTGCTGGGACTATGGGTGGGCACCACCTCGCCTGGCAGGCGTGTTTTATTCGTATTGGTCCGGGTTTGCAGCATATAACGATCCCCTTCCTCGTGGGCGCCGGGGCACACACAGAGCACATCTGCATGCCTTCTGCACCCCTCCACTCCCCGCCCTCTATCTCTTGGTCTTCCTCGCTTTCACAGAAGATCCAACTCCCGATCTCCTGCCTACGTGTCTTTTATTTTGCTCTTCGTCAAAAAAACTAAAACTAGAAATCCTAGCTAGGCACATGGCAGAGGTCTGTGATCATAGCACTCAGGAGGCTGAGGCAGGAGGATGGCTGCAGATTCAAGGTAAGCCAGGCTCCGAGTGAGTTCAAACCAGTTTGAACTCCATAGCAAAACCTCACCTCGAAAAATCAGCGACATAAGAGAAGCCTGAGCTCCCGGCGCCCTGGAGCGGAAGAAGAGTTGCGCCACAAGCGCGGCCCGCAGGCCGCAGCCTGCAAGGCCCGACCCAGCCCCGCGGTGCGCCCTCCCGCGTCCTGCCCAGCGCCCGCCGAGGTCCCTCGGCCTGCACTGCGCGGCGGCGCCAGCAGGGCGGCGCTCTCACGGCTGCGCCTGCTCCCAGTGCGCATGCGCAGAGGGCTGGGGCTGGACCCCACCCGCGAAGGGTCGGTGAGTTCCGAAGTCCCCCGAGGACAGAAACAGCTGGGGCTCGAGGGCAGGCCGGGTGCCCGAGGAGAGGAAGGGTGCCCCGAGGTCACGGCCACCCCCAGCCCAGAGGGTGGGCGCGCTCTGCGGCTCTGTCCCAGCGTGGTTGCTCCCGAGTCCTCCTCCAGCCTGACTGTCACTGAGCTCCGCCAGGCACAGGCGTCACCTCGCGGCGCCCTGCAGCTCCGAGCCAGGCAGGGGGGAAGGGAGGGCGGGGAAGGGGTCACAGGCGTTCGCCACCGTAGCTACGTCCCTTCCCCCTCGATCCCCTTCCCACTGGCAAAAGATCGGTCTCCCTCCTCCCTACTGTCTCACCTAAGAGAAACCATGAGATACTTAAGCTTGCGGGTGTGATTTACAGGCGTGGTGGTGCATATCGGTAATCCCGGTGCCTGGGTGGCAGAGGCTGCTGTGGTCTGAGGCCAGCCTGGGCCACATGGTGAATTCAAAGCCACTCTGAGCTACCTAGTGAGGCCCTGACTCAAAACAAACAGTTATGGCCTCAAGCGTCACCCATTTCCCTGCGCATGACTCAAGCCCATTCTTCTTTCTGACAGAGTAGTACTCTGTCAGACATTTTGTACAAATACACTTTGTTTATCCATTTGCCTGTTGATGGGCATAGCTTCCAAGTTACTGGTACTGTGACTCGTGCTGCTATAAACGGGTGTGCATGCATCATGAGTGTAATATGGTATCTTCAACTCTTTCTAGAAGATACCTAGCAGGTGAACATCTGGATCAAATGGAATTTCTACTTGTAGTTTGTGGAGGAATCGCCCTACTGATTTCCATAGTGCTTGTACCAGTTACAGTCCCACCGACAATGTAGGAGGGTTGCTTTTTCCCTGCAACCTCACCGGCATTTGCTACCACTTAATTTCTTTTCTCTTACTTTTTGTTTGATTTTTTGAGCCAGGATCTCACTATGTAGCCCAGGCTGGCCTTGAACTCTGGGAAACCTTCCTACTTCAGCCTCCTGAGTACTAGGATACAGGCATATGACACCACACTTGGCCAGTCACTAATTTCTTTCTTTTTTCTTTTCTTTTCTTTTTTTTTTTTAACTATTTAATTTCTTGATGATAGCCATTCTCTCTGGAACAAAGTGGAGTCTCAGTATTGTTTGAATTTTTGTATTTCTCTAATGGCAGAGATGTGAACATTTATTCAAGTATTTATTACCCACTTGTACTTTTTTCTGATCATTTTGGTTGAATTTTTTTCCCTTTTGAGATAAAGGTCTCACTATGCAGTTCAGGCTGGCCTTAAACTCACTTTGAAGCCCAGGCTGGCCTCGAATGCATAGCAGTCCTCCTGCCTCGGCCTCCTGAGTGCTGGGATTACAGGTATGCACCGCTACACCTATCTTTTTTTTTTTTGATTGGGTCTTTTATTTGGGGGAGTCTAATTTTTTAAATCCATTTTAGTGAGTCTAATTTTTTGAGTTTTTTATTCTAGACATTAGTCCTCTGTCCAAGGAGTAGCTAGCAATTATTTTTCCTGTTCTGTGTGTTGTCTCCTCTCCCTGCTGGTGGTTTTCTTGCTGTGCAGAAGCTTGTTAATTTGATGTGATCCCCTTTGTTTATTTTCGGTCTTATTTTCTGTACAATTGAGGTTCTGTTCAGAAAGTCCTTACCTACACCTATGGCTTCAGGAGTCTGACTTATTTTATCTTCCAGACAATTGAGTGTTTCTGTTTCAACATACATTTATTTATTTATTTGCTTTTTTTTTTTTTTTTTGCAGCAGAGTCCTACCATGCAGTGGCCTAGAACCCACTGTGTAGGCCTGGAACTCACAGCACCCTCCTGCCTCAGCTTCCTGAGTGCTGGGATTCCAGGCCTGCGCCACCACAGCCAGCCTGTTTTAACATGTAGGTCTTTGATCCATCTTTAATTTTTCTTTAAATTTTGAAACAGGATCACACTAAGAATGGGCTCAAATGTACAATCCTCCAGCCTCAGCCTTCCAGGGCGCTGGGATCACAGCGCCGGCCATCGTACCTAGTGAGAGATAAACTATTTTACTTCGTGTGCTTTTGGAAGCTGCCCTGTTTCCCAGCAAGCAGGCGTTTAACACGGAGACGCAGCGACGCGCAGGAGAACGGAACAGAATCGAAGGGGGAAGGCGCGGGGAGCTGCCGGGCCACAGAAGCTCCCGGTTGCTTCCCCTCACAGCGCCATTGTCCCCGCAGATGACAGCCCACAGTGGCCGCTCTCTGCTGGAAGGGATGCATGGAAGGGGTCCACCGGCCAGCGACTCCTCGCTGCGGATGCTGACCGCAGCCACCGGCCAGGGCCGGGCAGGTGCCCGCCCACCCCGTGTTCTGGGCCTGCTGAATTCTAAGATCTCCCAGCCCTCCTCCTATGCTGACATCCCTGCGGCCCACACCTGTCATCCCAGCACTCAGGAGGCTGAGGCAGGAGGGTCGCCAGGAGTTGGAGGCCAGCCTGGGCTACACCGACAGACTGTACCTCAAAACAGAAAGAAAAAGAATTTCCCCTGGAGAAGCCAGGCGTGCCCCTCCACTCGGCTCCAAGGCACAGGAGAAAGGAAGGGGCGGCCTCAGGGAGCCGCCCGCCTGGGCACCGAGGCCCCCACCCCGCTCCTGGCTCTGGGCAGCGGCGGGGGACAGAGGGGCCCATTCTGCGCTCAGGATCCAGTGCGGCGGGTCAAGTGCGGGGCTCCCAACTGCAGCCCTTTGAAGCCAAGGCCCGGGGGCACATTTGTCAAGCTCTCAAAAAATACAGCGCGGGATCAAAGCGGCGGCACTTCCCGAGTATAAACATTTGTCACCTCCGCGCACGTTTGATGTGCCCACCGGCCTCAGTGTCGCCTCGGTGAACGGGTGGCGGGGTCTCTGCGCACACACGCGGGTCCTTCAGACGCCCGGGGAAGCGTGGGGTGGCCGGGGCCGGAGCAGAAGTGGGGGCCTCGGGCTCTGGCATCTGGCTTTCGGCGGTGCTGTGTCACCGTACATCTCCCTACAGTCTCTCTGGGACAGCGGGGTCTCCTTGGTACCGTTTTGCAAGGCATTTAAGTCAGTCACCTACTCCAAACGGCACAAGTGGCCAGGCAAGGTGGCCACACTTGTGACCCCAGCAGTCAGGAGGCTGAGGCAGGAGCATCTCCAAGAGTTTGAGGCCAGCCTGGGCTCCATAGTGACTTCAAGGCCAGCCTGACCTACTTAGCGAGACCCTGTCTCCAAAACAAAAACAGAAAACAGAAAAAGAAGAAAGAACTGCCCTAGCAGGCAGCCGTGGGTCTGGGCGAGGCCGCCACTCGTCACTCCCCTGGCTGACCGGCTCCCCAGTGACTCGGGCGAGGCTGCGGGCCTCAAGCCCTGCTGCCACCTGTGTGCCCCAAGCCCAGCCAGGCCTTTGCATCCTTCTGAGGTCACAGTGTGGCCTGTTCTGGCCACCTTGCAGAGACCCCGGAGCACTTTCCAAGACAAATGTTCTAAGATTCGCTTTTCTTCTTAGAGCAGGCACGATGCATTAGGGGTTCGGCGCTCGTTTTACAAGGTTTTTAGATTTTGCTTTTTTTTTTTAAGGGAAGGTCTCGCTATGTCGCCCAGGCTGGCCTTAAACTTGCAGTGGTCCTCCTGCCTCAGCCTCCTGAGTGCTGAGAGTACAGGTGAGCACCACCAAGTCCAGGACTGTGTGCATTTTATTTATTCATTTATTTTTCGGGACCGGGCATCAAACTACGACCTTGCATTTGCCAGGCAGGCCCGGGGCCACTGAGCTATGTCTCCCGCCATTGTGTCCATGTTAAACATCCGGGTCCTTGCTAGTGTGTAGTGAGCAGGACAGGGTCCCAATATATTGCCAGGTTGGGCTCGAATTTATGATCCTCCTGCCTCAGCCTCCCGAAGCGCTGGGATTGCAGGTGTGCGCCACCACGCCTGGCTCGGCAGAGCGCGCGGAGAAGCCCGTCTAGCAGTCAGGAAAGCCCAGTGCGGTTCTGGGGAGCAGCAGGCCCAGCGGCAGAGGCAGGAGAGGCAGGACTCGTCCTCCAGGGCGCGCTCCTGTGCAGGGTCCCCTCAGGCCACACCAATGACGACAGGGGCCTCCGCGTGCGCATGCGCAGCTCCGACGGTGACTGAAGCGCGGCACACGGGTGACGCCGGGCTCCTGTGGGACGAGCGCTGTAACTGCAGCCCGAGGAATTCTGAAGGTGCCACGGGGCGGTGGAGCGCCTCTCATCCCAGTCCTGGGGAGGCTGAGGCAGGAGGATCGCCATGAGCCCCAGGCCAGCCTGAACACTACGGACCGACCCTTCAGGGACCGCATGGCCAGTGAGTGACCGCGAGGCGCTGCCCCGCGGGGCAGCGAGCGTTTCCCACAGGCACTTTCTGGGTCTCGGGGCAGCGCTGAGAGGGGCTGGGGCCTTGGCCATGCCCCGCCCAGGCAGGCGCAGCGGGGGACTGGGGTGCCCACGGCAGGGCCCTTGCCCACTGCCGAGGCAGTGCTCACGGTGCCCCTCCTGAGACACCCAGAAGCCCTGCTCAGGAGATCCACGTGACCCTGACCAGTGGCGCTTGGCAAGCTGCCCAAGGGACCCAGGGTCCAGCCTGGGGTGGGGCCTACAGCTGAACGTCCCTGATGTAAAACCCGGGAGTCCTAAATGCTCCAGAGCCGGAAACCCTGACCTCACACAGCACTGAAAACACCACAAAATGCCCTCGGCTCTGTGTGTGGCTTCATCCCACCTCCAAGACATCTCATTATGCAGATGCAAATGTCCCCAAATCCAAGGCTGGGGCCTGCCACTACCGCGGCACCGGGGAGGCTGAGGCAGGAGGATGACCCTGCCTCAAAAAAAAAAAAAACTGACATAAGCTGGTCTTTTCAGCGTGGCCAGGATGAGGACCGAGGTGACACGGGGCTGCGGCCTCACTGTGCGGCAGCGGGTGCCAGAGGGGCCCCAGCCCCCAGGGACCAGAGGTTTCGCCCAGAATCCGACACCTCGAGCCTCCGAAACTCCCCAGGAGTGAGCTCAGCCTGCGGGCAGAGCCCAGTGTCACCCGAGCCTCCCTGGTCCTGTGTGCAGCGCGGCGGGGGCCTTCCAGTGGGCTGCAGGCGCGAACAGAGGCCGGCATTGTCGCCAGCCAGGGTCAAGGGGACCCCGGCAGTGTAAACAGATCCTCCCGTGCCCCGCAGGCCACGCGGGGACATCTGAGGGCAACTTAACAAGGCCACTTTGTGAGGCCGCTGGCGCAGGGCCACCTCGCCTTTCTCTCCTGGGAGGGTGGGGCACAGGGCAGCGACATACGACACTTGCTGAGACACAGGGGCCACCCCAGGCAGGGAGGTCTCTCTTCCCTCCAGCGCGGGAAGCTTTCTGGAGCGCAGGGGAACACTCTGTAATAAATCACAGTGCTGAGGCAGGAGGCTGAGGCAGGAGGATCGCCCAGAGTTGAAGGCCAGCCTGGGCAAAGGCTGCCTAAACTTCACCTCGAGACCCCGTCTCAAAACACAAACAAAACAGAAAAGGAAGATCAGGGTCTGATCCCTGCTGGATGAAGGGATGGGGCCCCAGATGGGCGGGGAGGCGGCCCTGAGGGGATTATACCTCCCCGGGCCCAGCCGCACACCCAGACCCTGCCGGGCAGCTGAGCCGGGCTCTGCCGGGAGATAAGCCACAGCACTGCGATCGAGTGACCCACTTGCGAAATGAACCCCGTGGGCTGAAATGGCCGTTTTCTGTGCCAAGGTGGGAGCGGCCTGGTTGGCACTCAATGGGGCCCTGTTTCACTTCCTCCTTGCTGGGCTGCGGTCCCTCAGCCCGGGCTGCGCAGCCCGAGCCCGGCAGGCAGGCCACACCTGTCAGCGCCGCACCGGGGGCTCAAGGGACGAAGGCTCGCCAGGCTCCCGGATCCTTGCACCCCAAAGTACACCCAGTGGGAGACCCACAGCTCCAAAAGCATTGCCTGTGGGTATGCAGAACCGCGGGCTGGATCCACTTCCTGGGGTGCAACTGGAAGACGCCAGGCCGCACAGAACCACAAGCCAGGGTGGCCTGGCACATGGAGAGACCCAGGTCTCAGGATTGCACCCATCTCGCAGCTGCCTGCCTACCCCTGCCTGGCTCCTCTCCCGCCCACTGGACCAAACCTGGTTACTGACTGGACACGGTGGCACATGCCTATAGTCCCAGCATTCGGGAGGCTGAGGCAGGAGGACTGCACCATGTTCCAGGTCAGCCTGGGCTACCTCGTGAGATCCTGGCTCAAAAAAACAAAAGCCCCTGGGTAGTACGAGCTGGTCGTTGAAATGACAGTGTCAGCATGGTCACCTGGTCCCCGTCACCACGCTGGTCCTGGGATGCAGAGGGCAGCATCACCTGACCGTGGGCCCCAACACAGTGCGCCCAGGGAGCCCCGCAGCGCCCTGCACGAGGGGCGCACACTGCCGAGCCGGCTGAAGGGAGCTTCCTGGTCCCAGCTGGGACCAGATTAGACGCTAACCCCGCTCGGGGCTGTGCAGCGTGCTTTCTCCCGTGAGGGCTGCAGCGCGGGGCACGGCTGGCCAGCAGTGCGTCCCTGAGTCCCCTGGGCGTGGCTCTGGCAGGAAATCACCTCTGTGACTGGAGCACAGCGGGGCCAGCGCTGTGGTCTTGTCTGTTTGGGTTTTTTGCGACGGGATCTCACTATGTAGTCCAGGCTGGCCTTGAACCCTTGGCAGTCCTCCTGCCTCAGCCTCCCAAGTGCTGGCATTACGGGCATGTGCCACCACGGCCGGCTTTTAATAGATTCTCGATCAGCTGAATCCACAGACGTGGAATCGTCGACACAGAAGGCCAAGCGTCCATAATCGCTGGGAATGAAGGAATAGGGAAAAACACTCACAGACACTGAAGAGAAGCAGAGGCGAGCCCGGCTCCCCAGCCCGGCTCCCCACGGCCGCTGTTTGGAGCCTCCAACCGCAGGCCTTCACGTGCATGGCTCCGCCGACCCAAGGCTGCAGGCGGGCTGGGCTCCTGGACCCGTCCCTCCGTCCCCTACTCCTGCTGCCCACCTGTGCCCTGTGTGGGCCACCCGTGTCCTGGGCTGCCCAGTTGGTTCTTGGCTTCCTGGTCGCTGTCCAAAGCCAGGGCCCCGGAGTGCCCACGGCTGGAGCTGGAGGGCGAGCTGGCGGCAGGCCGGCGGGGACGCGCTGTGACTTCGCTGTTTCCAGGGCTCCGCTGGGCTCAAGCTGAGATTTACGGTTGTTTGTCCTGGACTCTTGGATACTTCTTTCTCGCCTTGGAGATGAAAGGGCTGCCATCCTCACACGTCCCGGCCTCCTGGGTTTTGTAACAGGGGCTTCTGCGTTGTCCCTTTTATTTATCTGAGAATTAACTTCTGAGGCTCCCTGGCCTGCTGGGGGGCGAGCGGGTCTTGAAACAGAGGAGTCAGATCCAACGATCAATGCCTTTATGCAGACCTTCGTGTCTGCAGTCACGGTCCTTCCCGCCTCTACAAATAGTGTCTGAACCTTAAAGGGGAGTGCGAGGGAAAGGCTTTGAGTCCCTACAGAGAAAGCATCACCCGCTTTTATTTCTGTGTTTTGTCTGCAGAGCCCAGCACAGTGCCTGTTGTACAGTAGATATTCAATGTTTTAGTTTTTTTTTTTGGGGGGGGTTGCCTTTTTGAGACAAGGCCTTGCTATGCAGCTCAGACTGGTTTTGAGCTCACTTTGTAGCCCAGGCTGGTCTTGATCTTGCAAGATTCTCCTGCCTCAGCCTCTCACGTGCTGGATATTCAATGTTTCGTTGTTTTGTGTTGTGTTGTGTTTTGAGACTGTCTTGCTGTGGAGTCCAGGGTGGCCTTACATGAACCATGAACCCTCTGCCTCCGCCTCCTGAGTGTCCGGAATTACAGGTGTTTGCCATGAAGTCTGGCTGAAAATAGTTTTGAAAAAACTAGGTTTCTACTAAACACATACAGACCTTTATTTCTGGTCACTATTCCCCAAGTAACGACACCTATTCCCACACAGTACTCACATGGTACTGGGTATTACCCATACTCTAGAGGTGACGCGGCCAGAGGGTCACACAGGTCCTGCACAAGCAGTGCACTGTTCCACGTAAGGGACCTCATGGTTCAGACGTGTCTGCAGTGGGGTCCAGCGCTGAATCTCTGGTGACACTGAGGCCACCAGTGTGCTAACAGGATGGACCTTGGGGGGTGAGTGTAAGGATGCATTTGTTTCATGCACAAAGGGGTGTTTAAACACCTTTTGAAAATTAGTTAATGTTGGCACTCACCTGGAATCCCCGCACTGGGAGGCTGAGGCAGGAGAGTTGCCACAAGTTTGAGGCCAGCCTGGGCCACCTAGGGACAGTCTCAAAAACAAACAAAACCTAAAGAACAGACAAAGCCAAAAGTAGAGCTTTTATCCAAAGTTTTTGAGTGTGGAAAGCTGTCCCTGTTTTCCTTCTGACTTCATCATGTACCTTCTAGAATGTCCCATGCTGGGAGTTTTCTTATTTCTTTGGTCCTCAAAAAAAAAAAAGTTTTCAGAAACGCTGGCACCGATCATCATGACATCGTCACCACAGAGCATTTGTGAAAGCCCTGAACAAGCAGCACCGCGGCGGAAGGGAGCCCCGGAGGAGCCCTGGCACCGTGGGCGGGCTCGAGAGTGGGCAAGGGAAACGTCACACGATACTAGCGGACACGGAGATCCGAGCTGACCGGCTGCGGGGAGCCCCCGTTTCGTATGTTAAGGAGATTTTCTGTTTTATTTTATTTATTTATTGGCACCAAGGGTTGAACTCAGGACCACACACGTGCAAGGCAGGCCCTTATGCCCTGAGCTAAATCCCTGGCCCGGGATGAGACTCTCTAGCCACACCACAATTACATGTCTGCCAGGGGGTGTAGCTCAGCCGCTTAAGTTCCTGCCTGGCAAGCACAAGGTCCTGAGTTCGATTGCCTGCACTCCCCCTAAAAATAATAACAGTACTGATAATAATAATTACTATTATATGTTCACATCTTTTGGGGGGAGGTTGGTTTGGTTTTGCTTTTTTTGAAAAAAGGACCTGCTGTATAGTTCAGGCTGGCCTTGAATTTGCGGCAATCCTCCTGTCTCAGCCTCCCCTGCCGGGATTACCAGTCCAGAGACATTTGCCGGGTCAGTGTCCTCTGTGTGGCCAGCCCCATCCAACAGGTTTCTCAGTTCCTCCTCTTCTTAATTAACTTCCGAGGCGCAGCTGCAGCTCCTAAGCCAAAGCAGGCGCCGACCTTTCCACCGCGGGGTCGGGGCTCCCGTGCTTTCCCAAGTTACTGATGGAGAAGCAGACCCTGAGCCCTGAGCCTGTAGGTGACCTCTCCGGGCACCTGGGCTGGGACGTGGAGTCCCAGGCTGGCTCCTGGCTAGAGAACACCCTACTCCGAACTTCTCTGAGGCCAGACTCTGCAGTCCTGACCCCAGGGTGGCCCCGGAAGACCAGACCCTCACTCAGCGCCCACCCAGAACCCAGGTGCTATGCTCGTGGACTTGTGACACTGCTTGTGAAAGTGGCTCAAGCCAGGCAGGGCAGTGCACACCTGTAATCCCAGCAGCACTCTGGGAGGCTGAGGCAGGAGGGTGGCAAGTTCCAGCCAAGCCTGGACAGTGCTGCAAGTCGGTGTGAGCCTGTCTCAAACATAAAAAACAAAACGGGGCTAGGGCTGCAGCTCAGCGCGAAACCGCTGGGTGCAGTCCTCATTATCAAGGGAACAGAAAGCGGCATGGGGGGACTGTGTCCTAACTCGTTGCTCTCCTGTTCCTGCTTCTCAGCCGGGTGCAGTCGGTGATTAACACAGGGAAGAGGATTTGGGGGGCCAAGGCCGGTGTCGGGGCTCCTTTTGCCCCTCACTGTTTCTTCTCGATGCAGGTGGACGCAGCAGGAGGGCGGAGTGCACAGAACCACAGCGCTACTGAGTGTGTTGGCGGTGGAAAGTGTCTGTCTGTCCGGCTGTCTGTCTGTCTCCCATTTTTTGGAGGAAAATCACAGAGCAGCTTAGTATGTGACCGAGGGGGCCACTTCTGTCCCACCCTGCCAGGGTCCCATTCCCAGCCAACCTCTGGGCTCCGTGAAGGTTGGAAACTGTCTTATTACACGGATTTTATTTTATCGCCTCCTGGGCTGGGAATCAAACCCAGGGCCGAGTGCACACCAGGCATCATTTCATCTTTGCAAAGGAGGAGTTGCTTTTCTCTTCCTTTCTTGAGGATTTCCTTACATTTTATTTTTAATTATCGTATCAAATGATATGATATCAGGTCTTGCCGTGTGGCCCAGGCTGCCCTCGAACTCATAGGGAGCACCCTGCCTCAGCCTCCCGGGTACTGGGGTTACAGACGTGTATCATCTGGCCAGGCCGTGGCTGAGGAACTCTGTAGTTAGCAAAACGCCCAGGAAATACAGCGCAGCTTCTTGTTGGTCTTTGTGTGCTCGGCCTAGCCTAGGCCTAGGGCGGGAGGCGAGCGCCGACCCTGGCGAGCGCCGACCCCAGGAGCTGCAGCCCAGCACGGCCCCTCTGCAATCCACCTTCCTCGGGACCCTGGGAGCCATGGACCCCCCTCCTCAGAAACTGAATTCTCCCCAGCTCCCGACTGCGGCCCAGGACGTCAGACACGAACGCATAACCTGGGAAGACAAACAGTGACCCGCCCGGGGTGCAGGTCCTGCAGGAAAGGGACAGCAGAGCGCCCATTTGCCACCGCTGGGCTCGCCTTTTTATGGTGTCTGCGGAGAGGGGTGTGGAGCAGGGAGAGACACAGGCGGGTCTGGGCTTCAGGTTACCCTGAACAGCTGTAGTCCAGGCCAAAGATGGGCATGTGGTAACTGACTTCATTTTAGTGATTTTTTTTTTTTTTTGAGACAGGTTTCACTATGTAGCCCAGGCTGGCCTTGAACTTGTGGTGACCCTCCTGCGTCAGCCTCCAGAGTGCTGGGATGACAGGTTTGTACCACACGTGGCTCTAAATTAGAGGTGAAGCTTTCGAAGCAGTTTTCAGAGCATGCTGCAGCTGCTGAAACCCGGGGAATAACCAGGTTAGGGAGCTGCGAGCCTGGAGGAAAGGACCCTAAGCTGAGAACCGCCCGAAGCGTCCTCCTATTCCAGCCAAAAGTCTCCAAGTGTGGCCCGACAGGAACTCCGCAAAGCTACGCTGTGAAAGGGTGTGCACCGGGGCTGGGAAGTCACGGGCTCTCTCTGCAGTCACTCCTGAAAGCCCACCTCTCCCAGACAGGAATTCGGAGGAGTCGAGTACGCGTCCCAACTCTCCACAGTGAAAGCAACCATTATGGACTGCAAATGTGCATTGATAAAAATAAGGACGTCAGACGTGGTAGCACACCCATCTAATCCCAGCCAGAGCCCTGGGCTCCGAGGGCCTGTGTCACCCCTGTGATGTGGTCCCCTCCCAACAGGCCCCGAGATAGCCAGCGGGACTGCGCTCAGAGGGAGGAGCTCAGAGGGAGGAGTCCGGTGTTTACAGGGCGCTGGCGGTGGGTGGCCCGCCTCCCGTGCATCTGATAGAGGCCAGGGGAGCGCTGGGGGCCGCCTCGCCCGTTCAGGAAGGACACGGGGTTTTGAGGAAAATCCCAAACACATTTTCCAAGGGGTCTGGTTCACTTTTTCTAAGTTGCACGAAACCCACCATGAAGGCCAGGCAGGTTTCAGACTGCACCTTTTTGAGGCTTAGCGCAGATCAGAGGCGATTCTACACTGACTACAAAGGCCCTTAACAAAGGTTTTGATCTTTGGAGCTATTCTTGCCTTTTCTTCTGCAAAGAAAAAAAAAGCCAACATGTTTTCCAAATGAATGAGTCAGATACTAAAAGGGAGTTAAAAGAGCAGTATACTAAAAGCTTTACTTCCAGAGTTGACAACATTGTTGAGGGAGGGGATGAGAGTGGGCTAGGGGACAGGGTCTCACTATGCAGCTCAGGCTGGCCTGGGACTCAGTGACCCTCCCGCCTCAGCCACCTGCGTGCTCGGATTATAGGCCTGCGCCAGCATGCTGGGGTGGGGTGGCAAAGTTCACAAGCACCGGAATATCATACACCTTTTTAAACTTTCCAAGCTTTCAGAAAACACAGCAAACAAAAATATGCCACACCCTGGAACCCGAGCAGAGCCTGCGTCGGCCTCCTGCCCCACACCAGCGCCCGGAGCCAGCCCGGAGCCAGCCCAGAGCTGGCTTCCCTGCGACACGACTCATCTTTCTCCTCTTGAACACGGGGCCGCCCTTATGGCTCACAGAGGGCCGAGGCCCCACGGAGGTCACCCACATGCCCGGCGAGGCTCCGCAGTCGCCCGGATGACACACGCGGTTCCGAGCCCGGGCGGCCGGAGAGCAGGCCAGACGCGCATGCGCGGTCCCGAGGCGCCGCTCTCACCCGGGTTCGTGTTGTCTCAGCCTCCGCTGTTTACACGCGCTGGGGCGCTACCAAGACGGCAGTTTACTGAGGGAGGAGGACCTGGCCCGCTTCTGCTGCATCTCCTGTGCTGCCCAGAGAGTCCCAAGAGAGCAGACATCTAATGAGATCTGCTGCTGATTACACAAGGGTCGCTCTTCCCTCTGCAAGAAACCCTTGATGGTGAAGATCTATTCCTCCACAAGGCTCTGTGGCCCTCTGAGCCTGATCAAATCAACGGATAAAAAGCAAAATGAAGGAAAACTTGGTCGTGGTGGCACATGCTTGGAATCCCAGCACTCAGGAGGCTGAGGCAGGAGGATTGCTACAAAGTCAGCCTGGGCTGCCTAGTGAGACCCTGTCTCAAAAACAAAGAAGAGAAAAGAAAGAAAAAGTCAGCCCTGGTCTCCTGGAAGACCTTCCCGCCCCCGCTCCTCTCCACCTTGGGTGGGGACTCTGCCTGCCACAGCCTCTCCCTAGGGCCCCTCACCCCCAGCAAAGACACCACTGGTTCTTCCCTTCCCAGGCGCTGTCTCCTGCGGGTGAACTTTTTAATTTATGATTCCCAGCCAGCAGGTTGTTAGCCTGCTGTGTTTGGAAATGGTAGATGATTAAACTCCCAGCCAGGTGTAAATGCAACCTTTGTCATCTGGAGGCTGGGAGCAGGCCTGGCAGGGCTGCCACCTCCCATGCCTCAGCCCAGCCCGGTGTCCCCACAAACACTGCAGGGCCACACAAACCCGGACAGACCCCGAAACCTGGGACTGGGAGCCAGAAAGCCAGTCAGTCTCAATCTGTCTTTCTAGGTAACTAATAAAAATGTGGAATCACTGACTGGGGCTTCCAAGCGGGAGTGAGGCGCATCTGCATGTAGGCTTTCCTGCTTTCGGGGCCGCAGGGGCCACCGGGAGCCTCAGACGCTGCTTGCTCCCCGATCTGTGCTCTGTGCAGTCCCTGCATTCAGCCCAAGGGCTCCGCAGCCACGTAGAGGTCAAAACAGCCACAAAGCAGCGGCTTTAGGTGCTATTTATTTATTGTTGTTTGTGTTTTGAGACAGGGTCTTGCTAGGCTGTTTAGGCTGGCCTTGAACTCACTGTAGAGCCCAGGCTGGCTCTGATCTTAGCAGCGATCCTCCTGGCTCAGCCTCCCAAGTTCCCAGATCTCAGGCTTCTGTGTGTCATCACTCCCAGCTGAGTCACCTGTGAGAGGGCCTGGGTCTGCAGGCCAGGATGCGGTCACACCTCAGGGCCCTGGAAAATCCCTAGAGGGAAGGCCCAGCTCCCAACCAGGCAGAGCAAACAGTGTGCCACTCGTGTCCCCGCCCGCTCCCGGCCTGGGCTGGCGCTGCTCACCCCTCCAGGTGAGCCTGAGGCGGCCTAACCTGTTCCTCGTGGCTCGATTATCAAAGTCCTCAGACTGCCAAACGTCCCTGGCGCTGGGTGGCTCTCATGGAATTCAGTGCAGTTGGAACAGGACATAAAGTCTCTCCCAGCACTCGCTGTGGGCTGTAAATTAACGTTTGTGGAAGATGGAATGACTAAGTCCATAAATCAGTCTACGTCACCGAGATCCCAGGGTCAACCCTGAGTGACCTGGGCTGAGATCACCCCCAAGGAACAGCAGAGAAGTGGGGAACAAAAGTAACCACCGTGGGCTCACTTGTGAACAGCCGGGGGTTGAAGTGCTGTTTAGAAACGCATCCAGGCTGACAGCAGCACACAGCCCAGGGACCCAGAGAGGGACAGAGAGAGACGGGGCGGGGGGAGAGAGACAGGGAGAGACAACAGCAAGATTCTGCCCGGCACCCAGCCAGCGTCCCCAGCCATACGTGCACGGAGGAGACCTCCGTGGCAGGAGAGGCTTCCTAAATGGATTTGGGGCAGACAAAGGATGACCTCCGCCCAGGGCATGGGAAGGGACGAGGGTTCCTTTCAGGGTGCCGGAAGCAGCAGGTGCTGTCACCCCACCCTCGGCAGTCTCAGGGGACCAGGCCAGGACGCCCTGGACACCCAAACCTGAGGCCGAGGAGCCCCGTCTGCAGTGCCGTGGGACTCGGGCGTGATCCACGCATGCTCCTGAGGCTTACATTGTCGCTAGGTCACTTCGAATACCACCTGGGACCCGAGCGCTGGCTGCAGACCCGCACTCCGGCATGGGAAAGAAGAAAGGCTAGGTGTGCCCACTGTGGAGGTCATTTTCCCCACTTTTCCTTTTGTGGTGTTTGGTTTCGTTTGATTTGGTTTGGGTTGGGTTCTGAGACAGGGTCTCCCTACGTAGTTCAGGCTGGCTTTGAACTCACCAAGTAGCCCGGGCTGGCTTGGAACTCTCAGTGATCCTCCTGCCTCAGCCTCCCTAGTGCTGAGATCACAGGTGTGCGCCACCATCCCTGGCCCCAAGTCTTTTGGATCCGAAGTTGTTTAGACCCGTGGATGCCAAACCCAAGGACCAGCTGCGTTTCCAGGGGTGGCAGAACTCCTGGGCCTCAGGAGCTGGCATCCGGGAGTGGCAGGGATGCTTGTGTTCTTGCTCACCTCCAGGTGTGGCCCCAGGATGGCCCCGTCCCCCATTCTCCAGGGAGCCTCATTCACCCCACGTCCCCTCTCCCAGCGCTCATGGGTGTGTGCGGAGGCGGCTCTGCTGAGCCAGACACAGAACAGATTCCCCTTCTCTTCTGCAAAGCCGCCCTGAGCTCCAAGGCCCCCCAGGCACGTCGGGGTCCCTCCGGGCGTTCTGTCTGTGGGACGCCACAGTTCTCCTAAGGAAGAATTCGAGCTAAGACCAGGTCATCATTGGCCCCGAGCTTCATGACCAGTTTCCTCAGAGAAAAGCGTAGAGCTGGGCACACAGGGAAGGCCTCGGAGGACGCAGGAGAAGAGGCCACCGCACGAAGAACAGAGGCCCCAAGAGCCCAGAGCCGCCACCGCCCGGCCCGGATTGGAGGGGCGCAGACCGGCCTGCACCAGCCCACGCAGCGATTCGAGCACCAGGCAGTGGACTGCATGCACGGTGGGGCCGTCACCCCAGGAAAGCAGGCGCTGCTCCTGCACCCACGAGATCATGAGTTCAGGGCCAGCACGGGCAGCTCAGCAACTCAGTGAGACTGTCTCAGAAGGCAGGATACACAGCAGGTCGGGATGTAGCTCCGAGTGAAGGCTCCATCCCCGGTACCGCAAAAATCTGTATCTCTGATACGGAGATACAGTCTGCCAAAAAATAAAAAGGCATATATTAAGAAAAGAAAACATTGTGTCAATATCTTACAACAGGATCTGAGCCATCGTGAGATTCACACAAGCCGCCTTTGGCCTCCGAGATTGCAAAAGGCACTCGGAGTGGTGGGTGGCCGTTGGCCCCCAGACATTTATCAGTGCGGTGAATGGAAGTGTATACATTTTTGTGCTGGACTCTGTACTTACTGACCCAAGTAAAAATATTATTATCGATAAAAGCAGACGATTAAAATCTACACATGCAGTAATACTGTTTTGTTGACATGCGGTGAGTACCTTTGCAGTACCTAGTGATTACTTTCCTTGTGTGGAGACACTGTGAGGACAGAACCGGAGTTCTGATTACTTTCTGTTCTCTTCCCTTCCTGCAAGACTTCTTGGCCAGGCCTGGTGGCACAGGCCTGTAATCCCAGCACTCAGGAGGCTGAGGCAGGAGGATTGTTGCGAGTTTGAGACCAGCCTGGACTACAAAGTGAGCCCAAGGCCAGCCTGAACTGCATAGTGAGACCCTGCCTCAAAAAGACAAAAAAAAGTTTTCTTGCACTTTTGGCTCATTTACAGTCTTTTTCTTTCTTTCTGGTACTGGGGATTGAATCTACGATGTTCACAGTGAGGTACTTCTCCAGTCCTTGAAAAGCAATTTTTATTTTTAAATTTTGAGACAGGGCCTCATTAAATCGCTAAATCGCCAGAATGGCCTCAAACTCACTATCCTGCCTCGGCCTCCCAGATTACTAGGATTCCAGGTGTGTGCCACAGGAGTTTCTAATTTTTCTGTCATGAACAACAATGAATGGCACATTAAAAGCAAAACAAAATTTGGAATTTTCTTTATTGGTTTGTTGGTCTTTGGAGCCAGGGTTTCACTATGCAGTTCAGGCTGGCCTTGAACTCACTAAGTAGCCAAGGATGACCTCACACTTGTGGGGATCCTCCTGCCTCAGCTTCTCGACTGCTAGGATCACAGGCCTGCATGCCCACACCTGGCAGGTAGGTGCTTTTGCAGCGGGCCATCATCCCAGCGCAGGCCAGCACAGCGTAGCTGACACAGCGGGGAAGGCGAGCACAGGCCGGCATCCACCAGGGGCCAGCTCCGCAGGCGAGAAAACCAAGCCAGGCCACGCTGCAGACTGCCTTTGGCCAAGACTGCATGCAGACCCCCTCCCGCCCTCTCCCCGCGGCCAGCCGTCCCCAGAGCAGGCTCCTGGAAGCCGATAAACAAGTGTGCCAGGCTGCGGGCCAGGCGCGGCCTGAAAGACATTCAGATTCGCCCCCAGGATTAATGACTTCAAAAGGCACTTGCCAGGAACTCTTCAAAGCTGGAAAGAGAGGCCCTGGAGCATTAAATATAAATAAATACTTAGTCGATTGGTTTCTTCCTTGCTTTTCAAAGGGCAATTTACTTCCTGGATTATCATTACAGTAGTCTGTTCTCCGGAAACCAGGATTATTCCAAGTGCCACAGCTCAGGGTTGGGGCAAAGGAGGAAAAAAAAAAAAATCTAAAGATCCCCTTGTTATGGTTCCTTGTTCTGAGAGGCATCTGGGCTGCAAGCGCAAAAGCGCATTGTTGCGTGTGCGCCCGCCCAGGCGGCCGTCTCCGCGCAGACCTGTACTTTTCGCCTTTTGACGCACTCTAATTCCATTCGGGGGAGGAGGGGGAAAAGTTCTAGTTTCACTAAAAAAGAAAGCAGCTGTCCCAGGCTAAGGGGGATTCAGGCTAACAAATACTTCCCGGGCGGCCAGAACGAGCCACACACCAACCTCGTCCAGGCCAGGGACCTGGTGTTCACTGTCCAGCAGTCTGCAATCCACTGTCTGGACAAACATAGCAACAATGGTGGTGAGATCGAGGCTGAGTTTGAGGGCGCACGCCTGTCATCGCAGCACGCCAGAGGCCGAAGCAGGAGGATCTATGCGAGTTCAAGCCCAGGCTGGGCCACATAGTGAGTTCAAAGCCAGTTTGAACGGCACTGTGAGACTCGTTTCAAGAAACTAAGAAGACAAGAAGGGCACCTGCATTTGGGGATCAAGCACCACCCCCGCCCCAGGCACCTTCTGGGCCCTAGAGGTCTTGGCTTCCAGCACCCGGGGAGGTCAAAGGCTGCCCAGCCTGCCTGCCCTCGCTGGACGCAGCGATTTGCACGCAGCGCATCCCCCGGGGTCACAGTTGGCGCCGCTCCTCCTTGTCCCCCAGAAGCACCCGAAGCCCTAGGCCACCTTCACGGGGTGACGCCAGGGTCACCCCAGCTCCAGAGGCTGCGGGCAGGGGACAGGAGGCAGCTCCGGCTACGAAGAGGTCTTGGCCTTCAGATGCCTGCAAAACGGGTCTCCAGCAGCCGGCCCCTCAGTAAGGGACCCCTCCCGCCACCTGAGTGCTCCTGGCAGCCTTGGTGTCCCGTGTGCACCCCCCCCACGCCACCTGGCTCGTCCCCCAATGCGCATGCGCTCGCCTCACTCCATGCGCATGCGTCTCACACCCAAGGGGGCTTTATGTAGCGCTGCGTCCATCCTGCGGATGAGACCTTCCACTGTCTGACCCAGGACTCCAGCACAGAGCGTGGGAAACTGTAGAGACCGGCTGGAGGGATGTAGCAGTGGTGGAGAGAGGCCCTGGCTTTGATCCCCAGCACCATAAAAAAGAAAAGAAAGAAGGGCAGGAGGAAGGGGAGAAAGGAGGGAGGGAGGGGAAAAGGAAGGAAGAAAGAATGGATGAAAGGAAGGAAAGAAGGAAAGAAAGAAAAGAAAGGTTTGGCAGCATTCGCTTGAATCCCAGCACTGGGGAGGCTGAAGCAGGAGGATCGATTGCCCTGAGTTCGAGGCCAACCTGGGCCACACAGTGAGCTTAAGGCCAGCTTGAACTACACAGAGCAGTTTGTTTTGTCTCAAAAACAAAACAAAAAAGTAGAAAAGAAAAAGACTGTCCAGACTTGTACTGTGAAGTCAGTCAGAGTTTAAACCAAGAGTAGTTGTAAAAGTAGACTGTGTGGGGGTTCACCGGCCTCACCTGAGTTCCCTGAACCCGGAAAGAACAGTGCTCTCGCTCGCTCTGTCTCTGTCTCTGTCTCTGTCTCTGTCTCTCTCTCTCTCCCTCTCTCTCTCGACTCACACCTGTAATCCTAGCACTTGGGAAGCTGAGGCGGAAGAATCACGAGCTCAAGGCCACCCCAAATTTATGCTGTAAGACTCCTCTCTCAAAAAGAACGAAGCCAGTGTACACAGACTGATCTCAAATGATCTCCCAGCCCTATCACCGGAAACGGTACCGGAAAGTGAGGGGCTCCCAGGCAAGGTGCGGTGCGCAGGCCGCGTGGGGCGGGGCTCCCAGACCTCCTGGCTGCGGGACCTCGGGCGGCCCCTGCAGAAGTGTGGGTGATGAGCCATTGCCACAGCCGTTCAGAAAGCAGCGCTCAGCAGGTCTGGGCCTCACCTGTCCAGGAAACAGGCCCAGCAGCCACACACGCACGTCGCCTTCCTGCCCCCCCCGGGGGGGGGCCGCTGTGTTGTGTCTAAGGCTGGGCCAGGCCAGCCTCGGCGACTCCACTGTTCTAGCAGAGAGCGAGGACCTTGGGCCGGTGGCGTCAGCACAGAATGGAGGAGGTGTCGGCCGACAGGCGACCTTGCCTGTGCAGGGCTGCTTTCCTTCCCTTCGTGGCCCTCCCTGCAGGCTCTCCTAAGCCCAAGGTTTTCAAGGCAGAGGCAAGAAATAATTTGCACAGCAGACCTTGGGAAATGCAACTTCAGGACAATCCAAGGGCCGGAGCGCCCGCTGGCCGTGGCCTTCGGGCAGGGCCTGCAGTCCCCAGGGGGAGGAGGGAGCCAGCGCGGTGCTGTGGGGAGCAGAAGCAGGGTTGGGGGCCAGCTCGTGGTCTGGGCTGCCACCTCTGGGGGGACTTAGTCCGGGTGTCTCAGGAAAGAGGAGCAGGACAGATTCTCACGGGTGCTAACTCCGTCCCCTTCAATCAGCGTTGATCACGTGCCTGCCAGGAGCAGAGGAAGGGAAGAGAGACGTGACCCCACCTGGGAAGCGCTCCTGCTTAGTGCAGGGGTCACGGCAGTAGGCAAAGCCCAAGCCCAAGGGACTAGAGGGGTCAGTGGAGTAGGCTAAGAGCAAGAAATGAGAGCAGCCAGGTGGGCGGGGTGGCGCACACCAGTAATCTCAGTAATCACGTGAAATTACTTGGAGGCTGAAGCAGGAGGATTGCCACAAGTTTGAGGTCAACCTCAGCTTCACATCGAGACCTTGTCTCAAAGTAACATAACATAATATAACTGACATAACATAACATACCGAATGTCCCCCACCTCTGCCCATCTCTGCCTCTGACCGAATGCTGACAAGTTGACTGACCGCGCCTTTCCAAGAGTTCTACCTCCCCCCACCCCGCATCGCGCTGCAGAGCTGTGTGTTTTGAAGGCTCTGTGCCTGCCCCGTTTCAAACCTGAGCTGACTTTGTCGGGGTCCCCATAGGAAGGGACTGTGCTTCTGAGCTTCCCAAAGCAAACAGGCCCCGTGTGCAAAAGATTCTCCAAGGTGTCACTAGGGTAAATCGTGGACATTTCCAAACGTGGGAATTTCATTTGGTTGGTCTTAGCAGCTTATAATCTGTGGCACGCAGGGGCCCACACGAAGTCTTTTGTTTTAGCGGAAGCACAGAACCAAGCGTGGCTCTGCTCCTTACAATCCCTCGAGTTGCCTAGGACACCGTGCTGACCTCGTGACCGTGCTGCAGGGACCCCCCAATAGCCTGGGCTGCACTTGTGTTGCATTTACAAGGACAGCACACTATCCTGTGTTTTCAGAGAATTTTATGTTTGTGTTTTTTCTAATTTTTTAAACCAGTTTTTCTCAGGAACAGCTCCTGTTCCTGGATAGGCAAAACCAATATCATGAAAATGACTATTACCAAAAACAGTATATAGATTTAATGCAGCACCAATCAAAACACCAACAGTATTCTTCACAAACTGGAGACAACAATGTTAAAATTCATATGGAACCAGAAGAGGCCCAGAATCACACAAGCAATCATGGGAAACAAGAGCAAAGCAGGAGGCAGCACAATCTAGATCTGAAGTTATACTACAAAGCTACAGTGATCAAAACAGCATGGCATTGGCACAAAAACAGATGTGAGGATCAGTGGAACAGAACAGAAGAGGCAGAAATAACCCCAGGCACATTCAGCTGTCTGATCTCTGCCAGAGAGGCCAAAAACACACGCTGGAGGAAAGGCAGCCTTTTTAATAAACCACGCAGGGGAACTGGCTGTCCACACACCAAAGAGCAAGTCTAGGTGCATGTCTTTCACCATGTGCTAGGATCAAATCAAAATCTACTAAAACAGAAGCTCCGAATTTTCTGGACAATAAGTAGGTAAGTCACAGGCATAGGCAAGGACTTGCTGAACAGAACCCCAGCTGCGTGAGAAATAACACCAATAATCAAAAAATAGGATCATATCAAATTAAAACCTTCTGCATAGCAAAGGAAACAACCAACAGAGTAAAGAGACAACCCACAGAATGGGGACAATTGTCCCAGCTACTACTCAGAGGACTACTCCATGCTGGCGGGAAGGCCAACTGTTACGGCCACTGTGGAAATCAGCACTGAGGGTCCTCAAAATACTAAAACTAGAAAAAAAACAAAACAAACTAAAACTAGAAATTCCATTTGACCCAGCTATGCCTCTCCTGGATGTCTTTTTTCTCCCTCCTAGGTGTCTTCCCAAAAGAGGTGGCGATGTCAAATTACAGTGATACATGCATACCTGTGTTTAATGCAGAGTAGTTAAATCTTTTTTGGGGGGGGGACCAGGGACTGAACTCAGGACCTTGCACTTGCTACTGAGCTGTATCCCCAGCCCCAGAACAGCTAAATCTTGAAAGTGGCCTACAGGTCCCTCGATAAACGAATGGCTAAAGAAAATGTGGCATTTACCACAATGCAGACCACTGCCCAGGTGCACCTGGAGACCACAGGATTAGGTGAAGTAAACCAGTACCACACAGTTTCTCCTATACAGAGAAACCCAGAATACAAATAACTTATTTTGTGCAGTGGGAGTTAAATTTAAAAGACAAATGTGTTAATGATAGAGAAAATAAAGTTGAGAGTCTTCAAAAAATAATTTATTTTGTTTTGTTCTGTTTTTAGAGACAGGGTTTTGCTCTGTAGCCCAGGCTGGCGTTGAACTCAAGGTGATCCTCCTGCCTCAGCCTCCCTAGTGTTGAGATCACAGGCATGCACCACCACAACCTGGCTGAAGTTTTAAAAGTAACCACTAGTCTAACAAAAGTTCCCTTAAAAAAAAAAAGGAGAAGAAAAAGGAGGAGGAAGATGAAGAGGAAGAAGAAAACTGAGGAGGAATAAATTAAGCATGAAATAAACCAAAAGACATCAACTTTAGGAAAAACAAAATCTGAACAGGAAAATAAATGTGATCAGAGAGTATGATAGCCTTATTATTTGGATAGCTGGGTGTGATGGCACATACCTGTAATCCTAGCACTTGGGAGGCTGAGGCAGGAGGATCACCTCCATGAGTTTAAGGCCAGTTTGGGCTACATAGCAAGATCCTGTCTCAAGAAAACAAAAAGCAAAAACAAAACAAAGCAAAAAGATATCCTTATTATTTGGAAATATAAACTTAAAAGACAGACTTCTAGTTTACCCACCCCTGAATGATAAGTTTTGGACTCTCTAACCTTAAACAACCATAAAAATAAACAAAATATACCCTGGGAGTCACGGTAGGCCCAAGGCAGGAGCACAGGACGTGGCCCTCGGTGGGGGGAACAGTGCAAGGCCAGCTCTGTGCTCATCTCACTCCTCTGATCAGATGCTGCCCACACCCAGGAGGCCAGAAGTGGCAGGGAGAGAAAGCCATCGGCCGGCACGGTGACGGGCAGGAGGCCTTGTAGCAGAAGGCCACAAAGCCGGGGTCTTCGCCCCTTAAAACGTGCGTCTCCCGGAGTCTCCAGCAGAGAACGAAATCAAAGGCGCAGGGCTGGGTCCTGAGAGGCATCACAGAGCCGTCTTGGACGCGAGAAGATTTGACAGTGCTGGGAAAGCACTTGGCAGACTCCAGAAAGACCACACTAGGGCAAATGACCACACTCCCTCCCGTGAGGACTGGTCAACCCTGTGCTGGCAGAGGTGCACCCTAAGCTGACCCGCAGGCCCGGGTGATTCAGCAGCGAAAGAACTGCCTTCCCGAATGGAATCCCACGCACTTTAAAAGCAGACAATAAGGCCGGGCTGTTGACAAGTGGAGCACAATGTCCAGGAAATTGTTGAAAGTTACTAGACATGTAGAAAAGCAGAAAAACATAAAACATATAAAGGCAAAAATATATAGAAATAAACTCAGATTTATGGCTAATACAGATGTTGGAAGTGACAGGCAATTATGTCTTAAAATCTTAATCTGGATCTAAATAAATCTAATAAATGTGTTTTGTCAATTATTGTAATAATTTTAATCAGTATCAGGTCAAATTTCTGACTCCAATTTCCAATAATAAAAATGAGCTGCTTTTGGTACCACACGCCTGTAATCCCAGCGCTCCAGAGGCTGAGGCAGGAGGATCCCCACACGTTTGGGTCCAACCTGGCCTACGTGGTGAGTTTAATATACATCCACCAGCTAGAAACTCAGGTGGTACCGCATGACTGTCTCATCAGGCGGTCTTAGTCACTTTTCTCATTGTTGAGACAAAATACCTGACACCCAAAGTTAAGGGAGGAAAGGGTTATTTCAGCTCCCGGTTTATAGGCGGTTTCAGCCCATAGTTGGCTGGCTCCAAGGCAGAGAGGCATAGCACAGTGAAAACAGTTCATGGTGGGCAGAAGGTAGCAAAGCAAGACCAGTGTGATGGCACATGCCTGTAAAGCCAGCGCTTGGGAGGCGGAGGCAGGAGGCTCACAAGTTTGAGGCCAACCTGGGCTAATAATGAGTTCAAAGGCAGCCCGATCACACAGCTAGCAAGATCTTTTCTCAGAAATCTCCAAAACAAAACAACAAAAAACCCAAAGCGGTGAAGCAGCAGCAAGCAGCCACAGCAGGCCCCTCTGTCCCTTACACCCAGGTTACGTGCTCGTAGGCAGCACCGGCACCCAGGCTGGCCCTCCCCTCTCCACACCAGAGAACTAACTAAGTGATCACACACCCATAATCCCAGCCCCCGTTGTCTGAGATCCAGCCACCTCTGAAAAGCCCATCTACGCCTGCATGAGTCTGGGGCACCTCTAGACACGGTCATAACAGGCAGCTGGTACCACAGGTGATACAAACAGCTCTAATTGCTCTTTCAGCCTTCTTATTCATAAAAGTGATAAAAAGGCTATTAATAGCATCTCTAGTTAGTTGCTCAAATATGAATAATTGCTGCCCCAAAATAAATATTAATTCATGCAGTGATAACTCAGTTCATGAGCTTGATTCCACAATTCTGGTCACAAACTGAACTGGATCAGAACCAGACCCAATTCCATGGTTAGGTTCAATGTCCTTATGGGAAAATTTGATTCAGAAATTTGATTTGATACCAATTAAAATTATTATAATAATTGGCAAAACATTTATTTAGATTCAGATTTACTTTATCAAGGATTAACTCTAGGTTCTAATATGAAAATCTCACAGAGACCCCACTGTTAGTGTATATAATATGCATTTACAGCTGCTGCATCACAAACTAGCTACATTACAACTTTCTACACCATTTTAATGTTTTCCTTAAGGAACTGTAGCATGATGACATCTGGGCTACTAAATCAATGCTTTATTGTAAGTAAAGACTCCCAGGAAGTGGCACAAAGCATGGGGCAGTTCTGCATGTTCAAACCAGCGAGAATGACCGAGTTCAAATCAGAGCCACCCAGCAGCAAGACGTAGAAATTATGGCCTGTCATCAACGTGCTAAGGCCACCTGGGCTATATAGCAACACCTTGCCTCAAAAAACATACACGAAAAGATAGAATAAGACGGACGCAAAACAAAAAATTGAAACATGAGAAGACAAGTCAATAGAATTCCCCCCAAAACTCTCAACTCCCCAAAACTGATCCATGAGGCAGGAGAGGGGAGGAAAACAAAAGCCAGGCACCTAAATTATTCAGATGTTATCATGGGAGATGGAAAAACAGATTGATAGGCATTTGGC
>PVJX010005439.1:38695-85583 GCA_004027295.1 Dolichotis patagonum
CGGGGGGGCCAGAAAGTTAGCAGAGCTTTAAAAAAAAAAATGCAAAAATGAACCCAACAGCTCTTACATTAAGCAAAGAAGATTAATCTAAGATTTACTGGAACTAGTGGAGAAAAAAACCCCAGAAAACAGCACATATGTCATAAAAATTGTTTAGTGAAGTAATACCAGAAAACTTTCCAAGAAGAAAATTTAACATATAGAGAAGTGATATATCTAGAACCCTAAATAGCCACAATCAGAAAAGAACTTCTCCGCAACACATCATACTCAAAATCCCAGAAGTCTAATACAAGAAGAGAAATTTAAAAGTAGAGAAAAGCAATGCATCATTTATAAAGGTAAGCCCATTAGAATTACAGAAGACTTCTCAACACAAATCATGAGTAAGCAGAGATGGGCATGATGGTGCATGCCTGTAATCCCAGCACTCAAGAGGCTGAGGCAGGAAAACTGCTACAAGTTCAAAGTCAGCCTGGGCTGCACAGTGAGTTCTGGCCAGCCTGCACTACACTTTGAGACCCTGTTTCAAAAAAAAAAAAAAAAGTGATAAAGAGCTTGGAGATGACATAACTGATCAATAAGGCATTTGTTTGTTTGTTTTTTGTCTTTTGAAACAGGGTCTCACTATGCAGTTCAGGTTGGCCTTGAGAGCACTTTGTAGCCCAGGCTGGTCTCAAACTCACAAGGATCCTCCCGCCTCAGCCTCCCAAATGCTAGGATTATATCTGTGCACCACCACACCTAGCTGGGCTTTCTTTAAAAAAAAAAAATAGATTTAGAACGTAACTCAGAGCAAAGGCCCTGGGCTCAATTCTCAATACTGTAAAAACAAACAATATTTGGAGGGTAGTTTGCTCTGTATGTAAAATGTTATTCCCATCAGAATCTTACTGACTCGCTTTGGCCTTCAGTGAAGATTTCGGTCTGGATCCACCATTACTGCGAGGGCTTCCTACCCCATGTGTCCATTGCTGTGAGCCAAACTATCCCCAAACTGAATGGCTCAAATCACAAATAAGACTGTTACTGCCAGGCTAGGTGGCGCGTGCCTATAAACCCAGCACACAGGTGGCCGAGGCAGGAGGTGGGTCACTGTGAGTCTGAGGCCAGCCTGGGCAACATAGTGAGACCCTGTCTCAAAAAAAAAAAAAAAAAATGGCTGTCATTCCTTGCAGATTCTGTGGGTCGGGAATTTGCCAGGGACTGGCAGGACAGTCTGGGGCAGGGATTCTCCTGAGCTGCAGTCAACAAGCTGCCCAGTGGGGCTGGGAGGCTGGAGGAACCTCCTGCCCCTCACAGCCCCAGGCCTCAGCTGGCCTGCTCCTTGGATTCCCGAGGGCTTCCTGTCCCGGGTGGTCGAGCTGCTTCTGAAACAGGATCTCCAAGTGACAGACCCAGGTCATGTTCCCCAAAGAATGAGTTCTAAAGACAGCAAAGGCCAAGCAGGAAAGTCTGTTGGGGAAAAGGAATGGGAAATAGGAACAGCTCCTGGGAGACAGCAGGGGTCCCGAAAGGGTTGCCCTCAATAAGGCATTCGGCAAACTCACAGAAGATATGAATGAAAGATATGAATATTGGTCCAAGTAAACAAAATGACCAGCAAGTCCAAAAAGACACTAATAAAAAACCAGAAGAGAAAAAAAATGCAAAAACAAATCCAACAGCAAAGACTAAGATTTACTGGAATTAGTAGCAAAAATGGATGAAGAAACAAGATCCGACAGTACACCGTATGCAGGAATCACATTTAGAAGCCAGAGATTTAGCTCCAGGGCACAGCACCTACCTGGAAAGCACAGGGTACTCAGTTCAATTGCTGGTACCAAAAAAAGAAAAGCAAAGACACACATTTAACCTAAAAAGACACTAACAGGTGAAAAATCAAGAATGGAAAATAATATTCCATGCAACAGAATTCTGAAAAAAAGCAGGTGTACTTATGCTATATTCAAAATGGACAGCAAAGCAAAGCTAATCAAAAGAGACAAAGAAAGTCATTACATGTTGGTTAGAGGAACAACCCAACAAGAAGAGATAACTATTATTAACATATATGCACCAAACAACAGCTAACCAACTTCATAAAACAAGCAAAAAACCAGATGAACACCAACAAATTTATAATAGGGATCTCAATATCTCAATACCCCACTTTCACAAAGATTAACAAAGATCAACTAGACAAAAAGTCAAACAAGAAATATCAAAGTTTTAAAAACTTTGAATAAATGGACAAAATAGGTATCTACACAAAGCTCCACTCAACAATAAACTACATTCTCAATAACACATAGAGCTTTCTCCAAAATGCACTGCATAATAGCCATAAAACAAGCTTAAGTAAATGAAGTGAAATTATACCATGCATATTATCAGATTATAGCACAATGAAACTAGAAATTCACAATACTTCTTCTTTTTGTTTTTTGTTTGTTTGTTTGGTTGGTTTTTGGGGTTTTTGTTTGTTTGGTTTTTTTGTTTTTTGGGGGTTTTTTTGAGACAAGGTCTTGCTATGCAGTTCAGGCTGGCTTTGAGCTCACTTTGTAGCCCAGGTTGGTCTCCAACTTGCAATGATCCTCCTGCCTCAGTCTCCCAGAGTGCTGGGATTACAGGCGCATGCCACCATGCCCAAATCAATATGCTCTTAAATAAACGATGAGTTACAGAAAAAAAATCAAAGAAGAAATAAGACAGTTTCTAGAACTAAACAATAATGCCTATACAAAATACCATAATTTATGGTACAAAATAAAAGCAGTCCTAAGAGGAAAATTTATAGCTGTAAATGCCCACATCATAGAAACAACACAAGCTCAAATAAATAACCTAATCATGCATACCTCAAAGCCCTAGTAAAACGGGAACAATCCAAACCCAATGCCAGTACAAGGGGGATAATTATAAAAATCTGAGGAGAAATCATTGAAATTGATAGAGACAGAGAGAGAGAAAGATAGAGAGAGAGTCAATGAGCCAGGTATGGTAGTGCACATCTGTAATTCCAGCACTTAGGAGGCTGAGGCAGGAGGATTACCATGAGTTCAAGGCTAGCCTGGGCTACATAATGAGACCCAGTATCAAAAAACAAAAACAAAAAAAATATAATCAATGAATCAAAGAGTTGGTTCTTTCTGAAAGAACGAACAGGCTGGGGATTTAGCTCTTCGGCATAAGCACCTGCCTTGTAAGCTCACAGCCCTGAGTTCGATCCCTAGTACAAAAAAAAAAATAGACAAATCCTCAGTCAATCTAACAAGAAAAAAGAGTCCAAATTAATGCAATTAAAAACAAAAACGGTGAAACCACAACAGATATTGCCAAAATTTTTTAAAAGAATTATTAACTCTGAATTATTAAGAATTCAGAAGAAATGAATATTTACTAGATATATTTGAACTGCCAAAACTGAACCCAAGATTTTAAATCCCTGAATAATCCAACAACGAGCAAGGAAATTGTAGCAGTAATAAATAACCTACCAGTAAGAGAAGCCAAGTCCAGATGGATTAACTGCTGAATTCCACAAAAACTTCAAGGGTGATGTAACACCAGTACCCTCAAGCTCTGTGGATGAAACTGAAGGAGAAGGAAGCCCCAAGTCACTCCTGGAGAATCCCGTTACCCTGCTTCCAAAAGCAGAAAACGGAGCTGAGAACTCTAGGCCAGCGTCTTCAGTGAGCACAGATGCCAAAGTCCGCAAAAAGATGCTGGCAAACGAATGAAACAGGGCATTGAAAGACCACACAGCCTGACCAAGCAGGCTTCGCCGCAGAGATGCAAGGATGGTTCAACACAGGCAAACTGGTAAATGCAGTGTGTCCCATAAACAGAAGCAAAGACAAGAATCAAGATCGTCTCAAGAGACGCAGAAAAGCCTTTGAGAAAATACACTATTCTTCTACCAAAAAAAAAGGTATAAAAGAACCTCATGTCAATTAGGTAAAAACCATCTATGAGAAGCTTACTGCCAACATGAAATTAAATGAGAAAAACCTGAACACTTTCCCTCTAAGATCAAGAACAAAACAAAGACGCGCACTACCCTCACTCCTGTTCCACGCTATTCCAGAAACACTAGCCAGAGCAATTGCAATAAATAAATGAATAAGATACGTACAGGAAAGGAAGAAGTCAAGTGATCAATATTTGCAGATGAAACATTTTTAGAATTAATAAGCAAACTCAGTGATGTACAGGATACAAAATCAATATGCAAAAATCAACAGTGTTCTTGTATACTAACAATGAACCCACTGAGAAAGAAATTAGGAAAAAAACACCATTCGCAACAGCACCAAGAAAAATCAAATACTTGGGAATTAACCCGAGGCAGTGAAAGACCTCTACAGTGCAAACTACAGCACTCTGAAAAAGGAACCGAAGAGGACACCGGACAACGGAGAGAAACTCCCTGCTCCTGGCCATTCTTCCAAATCTGATATACTTTTAACAAAGTGTCATGGTTTATGTCGGTGGCCCCCAGGCCTCATGTATTTGCATTG
The DNA here is from genome assembly GCA_004027295.1 of Dolichotis patagonum. Taxonomy (NCBI): domain Eukaryota; kingdom Metazoa; phylum Chordata; class Mammalia; order Rodentia; family Caviidae; genus Dolichotis; species Dolichotis patagonum. The sequence goes on from PVJX010005439.1 coordinate 43,201, forward strand.
TACATTTGTGACTGGTTCATTGTCTAGTGCTTGGATTGATGGTGTCAGTGCTACACCCTCCCAGGGGGTGGAGCCAGGATGTGATGTAATGGCAGGAAGAAGGTGTGTGTCTCTCTCTTGCCGGTTTCCGCTTTGCTGTTTGCAGCCACCATGAACTGCGGCCCCGCCATGCCACCCTGCCTTGGAGCCAACTGAGAATGGACTGAAACCTCCAAAAACTGTAAGAAATAAACCTTTCCTTTCCCAACTTTGGACATCAGGTATTTTGTCTCAACGATGAGTAAAAAGTAACTAAGACACACAGTTTCTCAAAGCAGCATTTTTCGCACGATTAGAACAAAGAGCCCTAAAATTCATCTGGAACCAGAACAGACCCAGAATAGCAAACGCAGTCCCGGGTGACAGGAGCAAAGCGGAGGCGTCGAGAACCAGGATATCAAGTTATAGGACAAAGCTCTGGGGAGAAACAGAGTGGCACTGGCAGGAAAAGAAGCCCACGATCAGGGGAACGGGAGAGGAACAGAACCCCGGGCGCGTCCAGCGAGCTGGGCTTTGCCCGGTGAGCGGCGCTGGGAAGCCGGCTGCCCACACCCAGGAGGAGGAATCCAGATCCATGCGTCTCCCCACGTACTAAAAGGAACATGAAAAGGGCTCGAAGAGCTAAACGTTAAAGCAAAAACACTGCATCTGCTAGAAAATAGAACAGGGCAAGGTCCTGAGGTGACGGGCGTGAGCGAGGACTTTCTGAGCAGAACCTCAGGGGCACAGGGGCCGGTGCTGAGAATCAACAGGTGGGTCCCAGCAAACCTCTGCACAGCCAAAGAAGCAATGAACAGAGGGCAAATAAACGCTACAGAATGGGGGAAAGGTGGCCACCTGGTCCTCACCGGGCTCACAGCGAGAATACATAAAGAACTCAACTTAGACCACTCAAAATAAGACCTAATTAAAAATGGGCAAGTGAACTGAATAACACTTCACACGAGTATAAATGGTGCTCACCATAGCTGGCTAGTAGAGAAATGCAAATTAAAACACCAAGAGCCCATCAAGATCCCACCTCCAGAAAGAATAACCATCATCAAGAAATCAGCTAATAACAAATGCTGGCTAGTGTGCAGGGAAAAGAAACCCTTCCATTCCACTGAGGATGTAAACTAGCATGGGGTTACCAGGAAAAGCTAAAAATAGAAATTCCCTCAACTCAGCTATTCACTTTCTGGTATCTTCCAGGAGTTACAGACACCATAGTACGGTGCTGTCTGCATGCCCATGTTTACTTCATAATAGCGACTCTCGGAGAGGGTTACATGTCCATCAAAAGGTGAATGGCTAAAGTCAATATGGTATTTACATAATGTGGAGTAGTACTATGACAGAAATAAGGATAACCTTGGGTCATCTGTAGAAAAATGCACACGTCTTGGAACCATAATGGTTCTATTATAAATAGCAAAACAAAAGAGAGATAATCAGAAGTAGAGAGACAGATCTTTCTCAAACGGAAAGGGGTCTGAGATGGAGAGGGCGCAGGGAGGGAAGGCAGAAGGGACAGATGTGTGTGGTGTGTAGACCCCAGCCCCACACGAGGGTGGGACCACAATGCACTGCAAGCACGGCCCAAAGGAGAAGCCTCTGTGCCTCCGGGAGCAGGAGACCTGGGCAGGCGCAACCAGATGCCGCCCGCAGACGGCTTCCCTCAGCCCGAGCTCTCCGCTTCGCTGCCTCTAAACAACCAGCGGTGTTTCTGCATTTCGAGATATTCTATGCATCCATGAGTAAGCACAATATCCCGCATCTCGCTATATAGCTTAGGCTGGCCTCAAACATGGTGATCCTCCTGCCTCAGCCTCCTGGGTGCTGGAATTACTGGCGTGCATCACCACCCTCGGCCTAAATAAACCCTTACTTATGGACATTTAGATTATCTGGGGGTTTATGGGGGATGATTTGGTTTTGTTGTGTGGTCTTTTTGAGACAGGGTCTCACTATGCAGTTCAGGCTGGCCTTGGGTTCACTTTGCAGTCCAGTCTGCTCTTGAACTCACAACAATCCTCCTGCCTCAGCCTCCCAAATTCTAGGATTACAGGCATGCGCCACCGCGCCCGGTTTAGACTATCTGGACAGTCTGATACTTTACACAGCCCTACCGTGGACAGCCCAGCACAGGAACAGAGGTGCTCAGGGTGGACGGCGTTGCCAATCTGTGATGTCAGCTGGAACTGAGGCCACTGGAAGGGGCTGCGGGTGCTGACAGTGCACGTGGCCTCGGTGGCAGTGAGTCCACGCCCACGCCTAGACCTGCACTGTGCACCTGCCGTGGACGGGCACCGTCTCTGTCCTTGGCCTCGGTGATGGGCTGCGTCTGGAACTGGTTTAGGGCGTGGCCTGGCAAAGAAATCTTCCCAAGAACAGGAAGTACAAAGCAGTTTAGCCGGGCACGGTGGCGGCGCCTGTCATCCCAGCACCAGGAGGCTGAGGCAGGAGGGTCGCTGTGAGTCAGAGCCCAGCCTGGGAGCACAGTGAGACCCTGTCTCAGGAAAAAAAAAAATGGAATGTGGAAATCTAACAAGAGATGAAAGAAGCAGTCACTGCCGAGTAGCCCTAAGGTCCCAGGTTCAGGGACGACCCTGCCACCCCCGCCGGAAGAGACGCGGTGCGCACTGCGCAGCTCAGACCAACGAGGGCGCGCCTCGGGCAGGCTCCTCCCTCAGCCTCCACTGATTTCCCTCCCGCGAGTGTTTGCTTCCGACTGCTCCCTGCCCGGGCTGTATAAATACCGCCTTTGTTCCAGTGCCCCGCTTAGGTCCAGCCCTTCCTGGAGAGGAGCTTTCTCTCACTGTTTCCAACCCGAGCGCAGGTGCCAGGTCCTGACTCCTTTCCCGTGTGACAGTGGGGACCCCGGGAGCGAACCCGGCTCGAAAGGCGATGGCAGAGGCACTGGGCACAGCACATCCCAGAGCAGCTGTGGTTCTGTCCTACACAAGCCCTCAAAGAGCAGGGATCCCGGGGTGGTGGCACACTCGGGAGGCTGAGGCAGGAGGATCGCCGTGAGCTCGAGGCCAACCTAGACTACCACAGTAAACTCACAGCCAGTCTGGTCTACACGAGACTCTGTCCTGGAAAACAAAAGGACCAAATAAGATAAAACAGAGCACTCGAGCTTGCCGGGGGCGTCAGAACTAGAACCTGAGCGCGGCGGGTTCCAGGGCTGAGCTTAAGCAGCCCAGCCAGCTCGGCTCCTCGCAGGGCTCTGGAGATTTCCGTCAGGAGACTCCGGCGGAGGAAGCCCGCAGCGCCCACGCTCCAGGCTTGGGCCTGGAGGACCAGGCGGGAGGGAGCTGGGGCCCCTCCCGCACCCCACCTTCATCCCCACCGCCGCGGACCAGTGCAAGCTGTGGGCTAGGAGGACCAGCACTGAAGGGGCCAGGGATGTCAACGGAGCTGGGTCACCGAGCGCGCGAGCAGAAGGGACGGACAGTGCTGTCGGCAAACGGACCCAGGTCTAGTAGGAGCAGTCACTCAAACCTTTGTCCAAGGCAAACGTGAGTGACTATACAGAAACTGGATCCCCGCTTTGAAATTGGGACCAGAGAGCAAAAGATGAGAAAAACATGGGTACATATCAAAAACGCAGAGATGGCCAGATACACTCCCACAATCCCAGCACTCAGGAGGCTGAGGCAGGAGGATCGCTGCAAGTCTGAGGCCAGCCTGGGCTGCACAGTGAGGCTCTGCCTCGGTAAAAGTCAAACAAAAAGAATATTCAGGAACAAGAAAGTGTGAAGTCTTCCATTGTTTTTACACCAGATGCGTCTTCCTGTTGGAAATGTGGATACACAATTTTTGGTTTTTTTTTTGTACAGGGGATCAAACTCACGACCTCTCGCCTGCCAAGGGCAGGCGCTTAAGCCACTGAGCTAAATCCCCGGCCCCTGGATACACAATTTTTGACAGATTATATTCTCATCACATACCACAGAAATTTATAAGGGGTGTTGGGGTTTTTTTAGACAGAGCCTCATTCTGTAGCCCAGGCTGGCCGTGCACTCATGGCAAACCTCTTGCTTCAGTCTCCTGGTGCTGGGTTTACAGGCATGTGCCACCACACCCAGCAGCATTTGTTGTTTCTTCTTCACTAACTGGTTAAAGTTCATTAAGGAACCGAAGGTTTTGGGGGGGTTTGTTTCTTATGCTGCACTGAAAATGAACCGACGACCTTCACACCAGCCGCATCTCCAGCCTTTTTTGTTTAGTTGGAGACAAAGTTTTACTAAGTAACCTAAATTGCCCAAGCTGTAGATCGTCCCGCCTCAGCCTCCCAGGGTTTTGAGGTTACAAGCGCGGATCACCACACACAGCAGGAAACCAAAGTCTGGAGAATCCAAGCCCAGGCTGCCCTACCCACAGCGCACTGTAGCTCCTCCTCCTCCTCCTCCTCCTCCTTCTCCTCCTCCTCCTCCTCCTCGAGGGAGGGTCCCCGCAGTGACTCTGCTCTCCCACACTGCAGGGAGACAGCCCAGACCCAGAGGGCAGCCCCTTAGTTAATCATAAATCACCGCTTTTCTCCGCAGACCTCAGACCAGGGTCCACCCTTCCCTGCGCGGCCAGGCCCTCTGAGCAGCGCACAAAGCCACGTCCAGCCAGGGGCTTATCAGAGGCCAGGGGCGAGGGGGACAATGGGCGGCCGGACGCACAGGCCACCTTATCGCACCCCCGGCAGGCAGGGCGGCTGCGTTCCTGTGTGCGGAGCGTGTGAGCTGTGCCCCGAGCTCGGTACCAGGCCCCGCTGTGAGTGCGGCTGTTGACACAGGGCGGAGGGGCGCGGGGCCGCCCTGCTCCCCATAGCCAGGAAGGCGGCAAACTCACAGCCCTTGGCCCAGCGCTGGGCGACTCTGCTCCTGGGGATGGAGACCCGAGTGCTGGGAGAACTGTGATTCCTCTCCTGGGGCACGATGCACCAGAGGGAGCAGGCCGAGCAAAGGTGGCTGAGGCAGGAGGATCTCCACAAGTCTGAGGCCAGCCTGGGCTACACAGTGAGATCTTGTCTCAAAAAACAAATAAAAGAAAGAGAGGCAGCGACAACCCAAGTGAGGTGCCTTGTTACTAAGGTACTGTTAGCCGCAGTCGGCGTTTATTGCCTTATAATTGTGTCATCGATGAAATTTCTCACCGTTATCCAGATCGGGAACAACGGAAATGCTTTTCCAGCTCCTGGAATCTCAGACTTCCTGTCCCGGTCTCCTTGACAGTGGCAGCAGTGGGGACGGTGCTTAGCCGTCGGCCATGTGACCGCAGAGGGGCCAGCGCCTGCCGCAGTTGGGAGGAGAGGAGCCCCCAGGCCGTGTCTGCCCCCACCCCACCCACACAGCGTGAACACAGCCACCATGTGAGGCCACGTCACAGCCCAGAGAAAGGGTTCGTGGCACAGGAACCCTTCACTGGAGTGACTTAGTGGCTGACAAGAAAACCCCTGATCTAACAGGGCTCAGGGCTCAAGATGACCACTGGGACCCCGCTGGGCAGTGACATCTGCCACCACCAATGCCACACTATAGACAGTTCCTGTTTTCTTCCGTCCTTTTTTTTGAGACACGCTCTCACTATGTAGCCCAGGCTAGCCTTGAACTCACTGTGTAGCCCAGGGTGGTCTCAAACTTGTGGGGACCCTCCTGCCTCAGCCTCCCAAGCGCTGAGATTACAGGCATGCACCGCCATGCCCAGCTCTTGCCATCTTTTTACATATACAAGCAGGTTCTATGTGGATCAAGTCCAGTGGACAAAGTGAGAGTGGTTTCTATAAAAGTCTTGCTAGGACAGGTATGGGGGTGCAAGCCTAGAGTCACAGCACTTGGGAGGCTGAGGCAGGAGGATCACAAATTCAAATCTAGCTTTATCAACTTCAGGACTTTGTGAGATCTTGTCCCAAATTAAAAAAACAAAAACAATTTAAAGGACTGGGGACATAGCTCACTGTGAATATCTCAGATTCAATCCCTAGTACCTTAACATAAATAAATGGCTGAAAAGAACTCTGGACACAAGCAGCTGCCATTTCCTGCTCTCCTTTGGGCACCAGGCGCTGCTGACCCCCAGGGGCCCGGGGTTCCTAACCCTCAAGACACACGAGTCCACAGGCGAGTCTCGGAGGCCGAGAGGGGCAGGTCCGATTCCTGCCTCCGGGCTGGGCCCTCAGAGCCTGGTTCCCAGCCACACAGCTTGTCTCAGTGACACTGACACAGCTCATGTGCAGCGGAGTGCGGCTGAGAGACACTCGGAGACCCAGGCTGGGAGCCGCCCCCAGCTCAAGGCTTCTGACTCTGCGCAAAGGAAAAGGAAACCAGAGGAAGAACAGGAAAAGAAAGGAAAAACACACACACATGCGCAGAGGAGCCTAGTGCTATGGAAGGTACACTGTCGTCCATCTCCTGTTAACCGCAGACATACGCAAATGACCAGACAAAACTCCACTCCGGGTCCATGCAGGGTGTGGTGTCATCCCAGCACTTGGGAAGCTGAGGCAGGAGGATCTCCATGAGTTTCAGGCCAGCCTGGGCTACAGATCCTATCTCAAAAACATAAATAAAAGAAAATAAGTGACCAGAGGAAACTCTGGGTCCTGTGCATCGCCAGTGCCTCACACACACCGGGCAGGTGCCCCAGGCCTGATCTATGTCCCCAGCCCTTGTATTTCACTTTCAGAAAGCCCAGCTACATCAGCCAGGCCAGCCTAGAACTTGCAATCCTGCCTCGGCCTCCAGAAGAGCTGGGATTACAGGCCTGCGCCACCACGGCTGGCTTGTGCTAGGGTCCCTGAGCCGCAGGCCAGCCTGTGCGTGGACAGCGGGGGGCAGGGAGCCCCGACAGCTCCTGGGGCAGGAAGGCGGCTGAGGCCAGGACCTCCCGAGCCCAGCAGGGAAGGGAAGCGAGCTGCCCCCAGGACGCAGGGGACGCGGGCCCTGCCCAGGCTGAGCAGATACCCGGGGCAGCAGGGTAGTCGGGACAGGCGGCACGGGCCTGGCTTCGAGGCGCACTGGCACAGGATGGGCTGCGCCTCGCTGTTGGCACCTTAGACACACTCAGTGGCCCCGGCAGGACTGGCGCTTCCCGTGGTAATCCTCCCGGGGCCCTCCGTTACAGCACTGACTCGCTCAGCTGAGGGTGGGACCTAGGCAGGGGGATGGCTGCAGGCTTGAGGGCAGCCTGGGCTGCACAGCCAGACCCCGCCTCAAACACCCAAAAGCAGCGAGAATTCACTTTTCCACAGCAGTAGGAGAAGGGGTCGCGTGTGCTGCGCGGGTGCGGAGACATGGAGGCTGACGCCCGCCCGGCCCTGCCTCCCAGGTCCTTTAGTCTGGTGACTAATCTCAGTCCAGAGCTGGTCAAGGGGACACTCACATGGCTGCCCGTGTCCAGCACTGCCCGAGGGGTAGGGAAGGGAGCAGGTGGAGTGGTCTGTGGCTACTTTTAGGCTGCAGCCTGTCTGTGACAAACATGTCCCCGGCCCTTCCTGGGCCCATCCTGGTGGCAGAGGACAAGGGTCCCAAGGAGGCCAACCGTGCCCCCTCTGGGGCACCCAAGTGACCTTGCAGCACAGCCCCACGGAACAAGGACAGAGCCAGAGCCACAGCAGGCAGGACACACCCTTCACAGTCCCGCAGGAGGAGGGTCCAGGCACCGAGGTGCAGTTTGCCTTTCTGCCGAGATTAGGTGAGCAAACACCCCGGCCTCCAGGGCAGGGAGCCGGGCAGGGCCGGGCCGGGAGCGGTCCCGAGTCCCAAGGCGCAGGGATGTGGCGCCACCCGGGAGAGGGCTGAGGCCGCCCGCCCCTGGCGGCCCGAGGACGCTGCCGGCTCCTTCCGGGCCCCCAGCTCTGGCCCCATCTGCCTTCGAGGCCTGGTTACTGAGACTCCGCCTGGGAAACAAACGCCCTGCAAACCTCCAGGCGGACGCTTTGTGTGATTACACTTTCATCACAGCTCCGTCCTTAGGTGTTTCTCATCCCTGATCTACAGATGAAGACATTAAGGCTCCGAGAATGCGGCCCACACCCAGGCTGGTGACACCGCTCCCCAGCCTCCGGCCTCCGGCCTTCTGTGCGCTGGGCACCTGGGTTCTCACAGGCCTCTTACTGGTTTCTGTTTCATACACTGATTTTCTGCTGGCTGAACTGTCTTTATTAACAACTGGAAATGAGTTCGTTTTCATCTGTTTCTGTTTCGTTTTGCTTTGCTTTGCAGTGCTGGAGATCAAACTCAGGGCCTTGGGCATGCAAGACAAGACCTCTGCCACCGAGCTGCAGCCCCAGCCCGAGGGCTGCTTATTTACTCCTAGAACTGTATCTGTTTTTTTTAACCGTATCTATTTTATCTAGAATACTGGAAGTGCGGTGCACATACTGTAATCCTGGCACTGAGGAGGCTGAGGCAGGAGAAACACCATGAGTTTGAGGTTAGCTTGCGCTACATAGTGAGTTCAAGGACGGCCTAAACTATATAGTGACACCTTGTCTCCAAAACACCCAAATAATGGTAACAGTAATAATAAATCGCATTGTAAGTTTTCCTGGCATGGTGTTGCATAGCATGTAATCCCGGTATAGAGGAGGCTGAGGCAGGAGGATCACCACAATTTCCAGACAGCCTGGGCTACACAGGGAGTTAGTTCAGGCCAGCCTGGACCACACAGCTAGGCTCCGTCTCAAAACAGGGTCAACAAAAACAGACACACAAAACAAGATAAACCTCCCAAACTCACACAGGGAGTGGGTGGTAAAGGTGGGATTTGAACCCATGAACTCTGCCCCCACGGCGCGCGCTTTAAGTCCTGAATGTTTAACCACACGTACCTAGTCCCGTCCTCTATTTCCTGTCTTGGTCACGGGGGTAATCAGCTAGTCAGGAACAACCTGACAAATGCATTTGTCCTGGCCTTTCCACGGGGGCGCGTGTAGCCCGGCTCCACGTCCGACCGGCTCGCCTCCCCACGAGGACGCGCACAGGGCCAGCAGCCCAAGCGCGGAGTGCACACGCCACCTACGAGGGCTCTGTGCCCCGCACAGTCGCTCCCGAGCAGCCGCACGGGGTCGCCACGTCACAGAGGTCATCCACACGCACAGGGCAGCCCAAGTCACCGGGCCCTGTGAACCAGCCACCTCCCTCCCGCCTCTAAAGACACCCGCGTATGGGCACCCCGGCCCACGTACAGGTTCACTGGGAACTCGCCGCGTTTAAACTGACACACCGGAGCCAGGCTGGTGGCATAGCCCTGCGACCCCAGAGTCTGGGAGGCTGAGGCAGGAGGATCACCTGGAGCGCAAGGCCAGCCTGAACTACATTGTGAGACCCTGCCTCAGAAAAACAGAATAAAACAAAACAAATTAATAAATACAAAATCGATCCTTGAGACGGTTCCAGGAGGAGGAAAACAAACGGACTCACCCGACCCGACCCGGCTCCGATCTGGTCCGCCGAGCGCATGCGCGTCCTGAGGCAGTGTGCTCTGTGCAGAGCCCCTGGGCTGAGGTGTCACCCGGCGAAGGCCCCTGGCGGCCCCAAGACTCAGCACTGCTGCCTCTCGGAGGAGCTGTGAGGGATGAAGGACGCGCGTCACCCCACCCCACGCCCACGCCAGCCCACCGCGCTCTCCTCCGCTCTGCAAGCAGCGCTTCCTTGCTGAGCCAGGAGACCGGCGACTTGGGCGTCACAGACCTGCAGCCTGGTGGCTTCTACTGCGGCGCCGTCACGGTGTGACTCTGCAAAGCCCTTGGCTCCTGTCGGGAGGCCCTCAGAGCCCGCGGCCCAGTGGCCCAGTGGCACAGAACAATGGCTGCCCTGTGATGCCTGGGCCCAGGAAGGAGGACCCAGTGGCTGGGAGCCAGTGGGCCAAGGGTGGGACGTGCTCTAAGCACGGGCCTGAGGCTGCTGCCGGTCGGAGGAGACCACTGAGCAACGGGAATTTGCAGAGATTCTCACGTTAAGAGTGAAAGAGCCCGAGGGCCAGGGGTGGTGGCCTGCCTGTAATCCCAGCACTCCGGAGGCTGAGGCAGGAGGATCCTTGTGCGTCCCAGGCCAGCCTGGACTACAAAGAGAGTGCGTGGCCTGCCTGAACTGCATAGCAAGACCATGTCTCAAAAAGACCAAAAAAAAAAAAAAAGTGAAAGAACCTGTATGCCTGTGGTCCCAATGCCTGGAGGCTGAGGCAGGAAGATTGCTGCGATTTTGGCCAGCCTGGGCTTCATAGCAAGTTCAAAGCCAGGCTGGATTCCATAGCAAGGCCTGTCTCAGCCCAATACCACCACCACCACCACCAAAAAAATAAAGGAGCAAAGGTGACCAGTCAAGTGTTTCTCCACTAAATCTGCTACGAGATATTTAACCATGTCATTCTCGATTTTTCTTTCTGTTTTTCTTTTGTTTTTGCTTCTGTTTTTGTTTCTGCTCCTGGTGGGGTTTTTTTTTGGGGGGGGAGGTTGGTTTGTTTTGTTTTGTTGGCTTTTTGAGAGAAAGGCTTGCTATGTAGCTCATTCTGGCCTGGAACGTCTGTGTAGCCCTGGCTGGCCTCAAACTCACAGCGATCGTCCTGCCTCAGCCTCCTAAATGCTGAGATTATGGGCATGCACCACCACACCTGGCTTTGCTTCTGTTTTTAGAGACAAGGTCTCACTGTGCTCAGGCTGACGGAGAACTCACTGTGGGCGTCTCTTGTGCAGGGATTACCAGCATCCACTGCCCCACCCAGTGGTAACCTTATTTCCAAGTACAAGAGACACTTCTAGAAACTGAACATGAAAAACTGGGCATGGTGATCCATACCTTCCCAGCTGAGGCAGGAAGCTGAGGCAGGAGAATTGCAAATCTGAGGCTAGCTTGGGCAATTTAGTAAGATTCTCCATAAAAGGTGAAAACACTGGGGTCATGGCTCAGCATTTCCCAGGTTCGGCCCTGGAGGGGCAGAGTGAGACTCCACCTCAGTCCCCTGAATCTCGGGCCATCAGCAGATGGCAGGTCCCGTCACATTAACATTTCTGTCTTCTCTTCAATGGCTTGTTTATTTAGCTGAAGGCGTTGATGTGTGACAGGCAACTAACATATCAAAAGAGCACCGGTTTTGGTGTGTTTTGTTTGTTTGTTTGGGAGTTTTTTGCACTGGCTGTTTTTTAACCTTCCTCTCTGCCTGCCCCCTTTCCCAAGTACCCGGGTGGGCGTCTGAGCCCCTCTCCTCTCCTCCTCTCGGCTGTGTATAGCGCTGCCGCTTGCAGGGCGTCCTGTGTGTCACCCTGAGTGCACACTTGGGGACTCGTCGGGGCCTCCTTCCCCCTCGCGTGTTACTCAGGCAGTAACCCCAGCTGAGCAGGGCCTCTGCTCTCCAGGGCCCCGGTGCCAGGCCCCTCAAAGAGTGGACCCACCCTAAAAAGAGGGCCCAGTCCAGAGGTTGGGGGGGGTTATTGTTGTTGTTTATTTTTTGTTTTGTTTTCAGAGGCGGGGTCTCCTTACATATTCCAGGCTGGCCTTGAAGTCAGGATGTAGCCAGGATGTGCCTCGAGGTAATGGCGATCCTCCTGCCTCAGCCTCCCAAGTGCTGGGATTACAGGCATGTGCCACCATGTCTCGATAGGGTTTTCTTTGTTTTAAGTATTCCCTAAATGTGACAACTGGGGCCAGGAAGGGTGTGACGTTCAGTTCCTTCGGCTGAGCTGGAGCCACACACTCAGGGTCTGTTTCAGTTTCTTGCTGAGTAAGCCAAACGCGAGCAACACCCGAGGCTCCCATTTAACTGCCGTCATCTTTTTTCTGGGCACTGAACCTAGGGCCTTCTCACTGCGCGGCATCCCTACCCCTTAATTTTTCATTTTAAGACAAGGTGCTGCTAAATTGCCCAAGTTGGGTTTGAACCTGCAGGTCTCCTGCCTCGGCCTCCCCGAGTGGTGGGATTTCCGGCATGCAGCACCACGCCTGGCTCCCGTTGGCGTCTTGCAGAGAGAAACCGCCTACAGGTTCCACCTGCAGCGCCCCTCGAGGCCATTTGGCCATTTCAACAGGGGCTGCCCCAAACCTGTGAGGACTCAATGAGAGTTTGATGGGGACCTTGAGTCACTCAGCAAATATTTGCCGATTATCCGCTCAGATGGAGTCTACAGTGCTAAGGGGCGGAAAACAGAAGTGTGGCCTAGAGACCGCCCCTGTGTGTCACAGAGGGTGGAAGAGACCGAGAGAGACCAGGGCTCTGGGAGCCGGGAGGGGGCAGCTGCGGCGGGGCGGGGACCCTGCAGCCCCCCCCACGCACGCCCAGCCCCCCCACGCACGCCCAGCCCCCCATGCACGCCCAGCCCCCCACGCACGCCCACCCCCCACGCGCTGCTGCTCCGCCTCCCCCACATTCCTCGCATGCCTGCCTGCTTCTCTGGAGCCTTCGCCGTAGCCAGGATCCCAGCTCTCAGGAGGCTGAGGCACGAGGATCGCTGCGCGTGCAAGGCCTGCCTGGGCTACAGGCGCGGCGTCTGCTGACCTCCCCTGTGTACGCTAAAGCAGCTCCAGATTACCTGGAGTTCGTAATACAAAGGCCGCGCTGTGCAAATAGTTACGCTGTGGTAACAGGAAATAATGGCGAGGGAAGCCGACTTCCTGTTCAGTGCAGGTGCCATGATTTTTCTGAATGTTTGTCTTTTGTTTTCAGGTCCATTTTATTTCAAAGAGAAAAAAAAGTTTTAAAACACTCCAATCAGGGGGCAACAGTGGTACATTCATTGCACAGTCACCTCCAAATCATTCACTTGAGCACAAGACAGCTGCATTCAACTGTCCCAGCAACACCAGCACAAACCTTTCTCTTAAGTGAATTCAGAGAAATCAGCAGCATAACTTTTTTTAACTATCCTGTACATATGTTGTTTCTTCCAGCTTCTCACACTAGTGAGACAGAACGATGTTTACACATGTATGACCAATTTACTTCACTTAAGAGTATAGTTTCAAGTTGCATCCATTTACCTATAAAAGTCTCCAGTTTATCTTTCTTTATGGCTGAGTAGTACTCCATTGGATAAAAATAACACATCGTTTTTATCCGTTCCTCACTGATGGGCATTTAGGATGTTTCCAACATCTGGCTATGACAAATTGTGCTGCTATAAACATGCGTGCACGTATATCACCCATGTGGTATGATGTTATTAATTCCTTTGGCAAGATGCCCAGAAGGGGAGTAGCTGGGTGGGATGGGAGCTGTGGCCCCAGTGTTCTGAAGAATCTCCACACTCGTGTCCACAGCGGTTGGACCACTTTGCATTCCCTAGAATAAACATCCTTTGGCCCTGGTGTGTAGTTATTTTCATTTATTGATGAATTCTACTTGCAGATTTTTTTATTTTTTGGTCTTTTTGAGACAGGGTGTCACTATGCAGCTCAGGCTGGCGTTGGGCTCGCTATGTAGCCCAGGCTGGTCTCAAAACTGCAATGATCCTCCTGCCTCAGCCTCCCGAGTGCTGGTATTACAGGCATGTGCCACCATGCCTGGCTTGCTGGTATATCATTAACGATTTTGGAAGTTATATTCATGAAGTGCTGCAGTCTGCTTTTGTCTTTCTGTTTTTTTAGTATCAGGGTGACACTAAGTTTATAAAAGAAGCGGAAACCGCTCTCACTTAGATTTTGAGGAACGTGTGTTGAATCAATGGTAATTCTTGCTTAAACAGTTGATAGCATTCTCCCAGGCAACTGTCTCAGCCTAAAGCTTCTTTTTCTGTGCGGGGATTCATTATCAACTCAATTTTCTTAATAATCCAAGGCTGTTTCAGCTGCCCGCCTTGGGTGAGCGGCGGTGGCTGCTTGGAGGTTGGAGGAATTGGTCTGTTTCCTCAAAACCGCCTTGGATTTAAGTTTCTGGGTGCAGCTGCTGGGCCTTCTGGTACCACAGCCCCTGTCCTTTTGGTTGATTTTGTTTTGTTTGAGACAGAGTCTCTATTGGGGACCTGGCCAAGATCCCCAACTGCGTGTATGGAGGGGCTTGGGGAGGGATAAAATAAGAAACATTAGTAACATGTGATGGGGGGCTGGGAGCTCAGTGCCTCAGGACGGGCAAGAACCCAGATCCTCCAAACCAGCCACTGTTTACCGGGTGAGTACAGTGCAGTGGGTGCATACAAGGAGAGGAGAGGCTGGTGGCAGAGATGACACTGCAGGCATCGGATAATCCTGGGATGATCGAGAGGGCCGAGATGATCTTATGCCAAGAAGGATCTTGCTCTGGAGTGTTATTTCCCACTTTAGTCTTAGATTAGTCTTGGTGGGAGAGGACGGCCCCTCCCAGGAGTTAATGGGAAGTCTCAAAAGAGTAATGCCATAATCCCACGCCTCCATTTACCCCTTAGGGAAGGATGCAAAGTTAGCCATTGTGAATTTGAGGTCCCCAATACGTCTCAGTATGTAGTACAGGCTGCCCATGTACTCACTTATGTAGCCCAGGTTGACCTCAAGCTCACAGCAATCCTCCTGCCTCAGCCTCCCAAGTGCTGGAACTATACACATGCACCACCACACCCAACCTCCTGTTCATTTCTGGTCATGGTCATTTGTATCTTCTCTCTTCTGTGCTTTATCTGTCTCTAGAGATTTGTCAATTTTACTGATTTTTTTATAAACCTGGTTTTGTCTCATTGGTTTCTTGTTATTGTTTTTCTGCTTCCCTTTCACTGACTTCCGCCCCGTATTTCCTAACCCCTCCCTTCCCATACCATGGCTCATTTTCACTTCTCCCAGGCGGCCAGCATCTCTGATGTCAGCACTCGGGGCTAGGAATCTCCCCTGCAGACCACGTTAGCTGCAGCCCAGCAAACCTGGTGCACTGTATTTTGATTTTCATTCAGCTCAGTACGTTTTCTTTCATTTTCCTGAAAACTTCCAAAAAGAAAATAAGGCTTTTTTCTTGGTGTTTAGTTTCTAAGGGTTCAGGGATTCTTGCTACTTTCTGGTACTGATTCCTAGTTTGTATCCACTGTGGTTACAGACACTAGTATGATTTCAATTCTTTTAATGACATCTTCAAATTATGTGGCAGGTTTTTCCTCGGTGTGGTAGAAAAGCAAGAGTAAATAAAGGAAAAAAGAAAAAGGTCAGTATTGCGGGACAGGGGAGCGCCCCAGACAAGCCGCGTCTCTTATTCATGTTGCCAGGGGGTGGCGCTTGAAGGGGCAGGCAGAGTGACGTTTTGACAGCTGATTGGAGGAATGTTTGCGCACGCGGGAAAAGCAGATAGTTCAATTCTCAGGTTTGGAAGAAGAATGAGCAAGTAAGTATTGAAGGGAGGCGCTGTCCAGGGCCATGTTGGGCAGGGACGCGCTGAGCCTGGCAGAGCTTCACGCGGGTGGAACCCATCAGTATGTCTTGCTGTATAGCATTAAATGCTTCTTTGATCCGTCATATATTTTACAAATCAGGCTTACTGAAAAGCGTGAACCACAAAGGTGCATGGGTGCTGCCAGCCTGGCTTATCTGACCACATCAGCCCCTCGGGGCCCTGTTAAATTGAGCTATTTTCCCAAGCAAGCACCGGAACATTGGCTTTAAAAGTCTTTGGCCGCGCAGCATCCTGTAATCCTTGGATTCCAGGGAGGCTGAGGCTGGATGACTGCAAGTTTGAGTATTGCCTAGGCAACTCAGCAAAACTCTGATTCAAAATAAAATACTAGTCCTACTACTAATAAAATACTAGTCCTTTCGTTGCTGCCATCTTGAAACCAGCGAAGCCACAGTTCTCCCTTCGCTGTGGCAGTGGGAAGTGGGAGGTGCCTGGGGTACTGCGTTCGGTTCCGCAGCGTAGGCAGAGAAGCCTGGCGGAGCAGAGCTGCTCACCGCGGGGCGCACAGGAAGCAGGAAGTGGGGAGCCCAGGCCGCGCCCCAGCGCCCGCCTCTTCCCGCCGCCGCACACCTGCTGCGTGGCGAGGCCCGCAGCCTGCGGAAACGCTGGGGTCCCGGAGCGATGAGGGGTGATCAGAGCTTCCCGCCCCCTCCGTCTTCAACAGCACTGGCTCCACCGACCCTGAACAGCATGGGGCGCCGGCTCCGGGCCTGGGGGTCCCCTGCCCAGAGAGCTGACCCTGCCGTGCGGTCGCAGCAGGGCACGGTGACACGGGTGACACGGGCTGGCTTGCAGGCGCCCCGGCCCGACCGCGGAGACGCCCCCCGCTCCTCTCCGCGTAAACACAGTGCAGAGCCCGGGCTCCTGGCGAGCGACCAGGGAGTGACCCCTGTGTGACCCTCCGCTCGGCCACTCCCCCCAGCAGGTCTGTTTATCCCGGAGTCGTGGAGTCCCGGCCGGCCCAGAGCGCCCCGCGGCGAGTCAGAGCCGAGCGCGCGAAGCCCCGGTGTGGTGCGGACGTGGCCGGGGCGGACAACCGGGGCTGCTGCCTTCCAGATTCAGGAAGCGGGAGCCGGGCGCGCTCGCAGGGCCCCGGGGATGAGAGACCCCGGCATTGCAGACTAGGGCTCCCGCTTCAGCTTCCAGACCCGGCCCCAGGGTGCTGCAGAGCGGCAGGCAGAGTTCACAGAGCGCGGTGACAGCGTGACAGGCACCTGAAGACAGACAGCCCCGCTGGGGCTGGAGGGCTCGCACACCCCGGAGATGGGGTCCGCACTGTGCTGCTAGTGGCGGGGCCCTGGCCTGTACCCCAGGCTTGGAAGAGAAATGAACAATCGCTGCAGGCCTCCAGGCACTCAGCCCACCCAGGGGACCGGCCTGTGTCCCTTGCAGCTGTGCCCACCCCAGTCCTCCAAAGGCGCCTGTCCCAGCAGCCCAACAGCAGCTGGGAGCTTCCGGACAGGGGAAGCCATGACAGAGAGGGCTTTTCCCCTCCCTCCATCCGTCTGTCCGAGAGCCCCAGGAGGAGTCCCCACTCAGGTGCAATGCTTTCTGTTCGGGACAGGACAGGCAGGGCCCAGCAAGGGGCCCACCGCCAGCCCATTAAGGTCCTGCTGCTCGGGAATGGCCTTATCAGCCTTGCTTAAATAAACCTCTGCCCAGCGCCTCCCGCGGGCCCATCCGTCACTGTCACCCAGAGTGGCCTCCCTGACGGTTCACGATCATGAACTGGCCAGGGTATGCTTTCTGTCACAGTGATGGCACATCAAACGCCACCAGGGGACCAAGGACACGCGGCTTTGACAAGCGGCGAAGAATGAACCCTAGGGAAAGCGTGTCCCCTGTCCCCTCCTCCCCTGCACCCCACTCTGCACGGGGCAGAAGCCAAGAGGAGGGGGAGCTCTGTGGGAGCTGGACTGAAAGTGGGGACAGAGACTGTGCCCAAGACACTGCACAATAGGGCTCGCTAAGCCCATCCAGCCGCAGCCCTGTGAAGTGACCCTAGCTATGCACGGGGCCCGCGATCCCAGCACCCAGGAGGCTGAGGCAGGAGAACTGCAAGTTCAAGCCCAGCTGGACAATTTAGCAACTTAGCTAGAAATTATTTCAAGATAAATTTTTAAAATGTTTAAAGGGGCGAGGGATGTAGGTAGTGCAAAGCCCTGGATGCAACCCCCAGGGCCCCTAAAGTCTACACTGGAGAGGGGCACCGAGGGACGCAGGAATGGAGATGGCAGTCAGGAGGAAGCAGCCGACTTGCCAGTCTGAGGTCTGGCAAGAGGTCGACAGGAAATGGGGAGGAATAACTGCGCAGAGGGTGAGGAGGAGCCGCAGAGAGCACGCACCCAGGCAGGACGCCTGGTGGGCGCTGACCTGCACTACTGACACCCACCACAGGTGGCGCTATGCACGCACCAGGAGGCTGGTCCAAAACGGTATGTGCCATCTGGAGCAAAATACAAACCAGGGCTGGGGATTTAGCTCTGAGTTCGATCCCCGGTATCCAAAAAAAAAAAAAAAAAAAAAAAACAGGTGTGGCAGGCAGGTGTGTAATTTCAGCACTCAGGAGGCTGAAACAGGAGGATTGCCTTGAATTCAAGCCCAGCCTGGGCTACAAAGTGAGTTGAAGGCCAGCCTGAACTGCATAGCAAAACCCTGTCTCAAAAACACCAAAAAAAAAATTAATTTCACTTGTTTTTTAAACATCTACTTACAAAATTACCCATGTGTCTCTCATTGTCTATTATATTTTTGTTTGCCTTTTTTTTTTAAACCAGGGACTGAACTCACAACCTTGCACCAGCCACGCAGGTGCTTACACTGCTGAGCTAAAGCCCCAGCCCAGCCTGCTTTTGTTTTTTGAGACAGGGTCACACTATGTAGTTCAGGCTGGCCTGGAACCCAGGGCGATCCTCCTGCCTCGGCCTCCTTGGACTCCGCACCAGGTATGGAGGATCCAGCGCCGACCGAGGTACATCAGGAAGGGAGACCTGAGAGCGTCCACCCCCAACGAGCCTCTGTTAGCTGTTTTATATCTAAAAGAGGCTTTCCTCTTTTAACAGCAATGTTAAAGCTTCTTATCACGGAGTCCCTACGGCCTTTCTGACCCTTAACATCCTTTGATTTCGGAGTCTAATTCTCTTTGGTTCTGTTTCTCATCATATTGCTGGCCACTGGCTTGATTTATTTGATATAAAGCTCTCAGCCAAACACAAGGCCGCCCCGTGGGAAAACACCATTCACCTCATGAATGGCCCCTCTCCGCCATGGAGCGGCTCCCACGTAGAAATGTAAGCCACGTGGCATGCCTTGGGATATGCAGTCGTGAATACATGCACACCGAAGCATGATTACTTTTTTCCTTAAAGCGTTAGGCTTTCTTCTGTTTAACTGCAGGCGAAGGTGGGAAAGGCAGAGGAGGGAAGGTGGCAGGTGACCCCGGACAGCATGGGCGGGGGTCCTGCCCTTCGAGGCAGAAAGCTTCGGGGGTACTGCTCTGCGGGCTCCCAACAGAAGCCTCTGGGGTGGAGGAAGGACAGGCAAACCTCAGGAGCACAGCACCAAATTAGGAACCAATCCTAATCCTGCTCAGAACACACGCTTTTCATGAGCGCATGCCCCTGCCGATATCTGGTTACTGACTTTTAATTGATTAATTCATTAACTGATTGACTGATTGTATTTTTGAGGCAGGGCCTTACTATGCAGTTCAGGCTGGCCTCAAACTCGCAGCGATCCTCCTGCCTCAGCCTCCTGAGTGCTGAGATCACAGGTGTGCCGGCCGTTTTGCTGCTCCAGCACTGTCATGCATGCCTTTTGGTGTTACTATGGTGACAGTGGTACCAGATGCACCCTGGAGTGTAATGCTCTGGTTCAGGTTCACAAGTGCTCAGCCTCCGGGAGGGGCACCCACGAGCCCCAGGGCCTGGTCACCCCAGAGGACGCCGCCCCTCCGCATGCCTGGTCCCAGCGGGTGGGTCCATCAGCTTCCTTGCCGTGACACGCGCCCGAGTGAGTCCAGGCTAGGGAGGAAAGTGTGTTTTGGCCCACAGCTGGTTCCCGAGGCCGCTGTCACAGACGCCGCTCCGCTGCTTTGGGCCGGCATGGAGCAACACGCAGGGCCTCAGACACACGCGGACCTCAGGCTGACCGGAAGCGGAAGTGGACAGTCAGGGCGGAAGGGGCGGGACCAAACACCACCACTCCGGGTTCCCACTTCCGCCCACCTCCATAGCCCGTAGGTTACTCAGCGAATCTGGGAAAGACCGGCAGGGTCCAAGTTCTAGCGGCAAGTTCTCTGCAGTCTTTGTAACGTGTGCAGCGCAGCAGCCCCGATTTGCGTTTTGCCTGCCCCTGATGCACAGCCTTCGCTGCAGTTGCTTTGCAGCCATACAGATTTCCTTCGTAAGAAGCACTTGTTCGTGCCTTGCCTGTTTCTCGGGGATTGTGTTTGGTCGAAATAAGTCTGTCTGTCTGTCTGTCTATCTATCTATCTATCTATCTATCTATCTAATTTTTAGATAGGCTCTTGCTGAATTAGGCTAGCCTTGAACTATATGGCCCAGGCTGGCCTCGAACTCCTGGTGATCCTCCTGCCTCAGCCTCCCGAGTGCTAGAACTATAGTTGGGGACCGCCTCGCCCAGCTTCACCTCTAGAACATTCTCATCTTCCCAAACTGAAACTTCTTGTCCATTAAACACTAATACCTTTCTCCTCTCTCAGCTCCTGGCAACCACCAGACTACATTCTGCCTCTATTTGATTATGCTAAGTACTTTCTGTGAGTAAATTATACAGTATCTGCTGTATCTGAATTACATCATTTATTTAAAATGTCCACATTCACCCATGTGGTCATATTTAGCAGAATTTCATTCTCTTTGAAGGCTAAACAGCTTCGGTTGAGCTATGCATAAAAATAAAAACGCTGCTGAAGGAGTGAAGCCGCAGTGCTGAGCTGACACATGGCCCTGTAGAATGAAGAATACACCCACCAAGCTGGGTGCAGTGGCGCACACCTGTAATATCAGCACTGGGGAGGCTGAGGCAGGAGGATCACCATAGTGAGACCCTGTCTCCAAAAAATAATAAAATAAGACAAAAATGCTCAGAGACCAGATACAGTCAGCAACTTTGAAAGTGCTAGAAGATAACAAGGGGACAGGACCAACAGGCGCAGGCAGGGGCTTCCTGGACAGAACTTCGATAGCACCAGAAACACCACTAAGAAGCGACAGAAGGTGCTGTGCTATGTTCCTAAGCTTCTGCACAGCAAGGAAACAAGGTAGGAACCAACGGGCCGAGAGCAGGTCCCCCTGTTGAGGAAGTGGGTCCCCTGGAGCCAGGAAGAATCTGAAGTGTGACTCGAAGCCCACGGAGAGAGTGAAGAGAAAAACTTCGGTGAGGAAGAAGGCGGTGGCTGGCTGCGCCTTCGGCGGGAGCAGAACTCACTGCATGAGGGGAGCTGTTGGGCCTGGGGGCGCACAATCATGGTGACGGTGGTGGCTGGCGACCCCAGAAGCCTCTGCAAAGAGACGCAGCAATGGAGGGGAGAGGTGGACATGGAGGACTGAGCTGGCTGGCGTTTGTTGTTTTCTAGGCTGTGTTTGATGCTATTAGTACCACTACAGCTCCAGTTGACTGAATTGTTCCAAACAGCTGTTGGCACTGATAATCCATGACTGAGATTAACTAAGGGCCACAGAAAGTACTGTGGCACAGTGCCAAAGAACCAGAGACCAGGCCAAACAAGCAACTTCTCATCTCCAACAAACTGAAGAGCTAAGATCTTCCAATAGACTCAAAACCCAAAAACCAGCTGTACCTGGAAGATACCTCAGAGAAGTAGGCACCACCTAAGTGGTCTAAATACCACCAATAAAGCGACCCACCACAGGCAACTTACAAGATCACCCCAGGAATTAAACTAAAAAAGAAAGGAAAGAGGAAGACACTTAAACAAGATGCAACCCCAGACATCTAGTCCCCCAAAGGCAAACGCAGGGGGCAATGAGGTGGGACAATCTGAAAGCCCCCCTCCAGGTCTCTCTCAAGTGGAAACAACAAAGCAATTGAATGACGTGCTGCAAAAAAGTGAAGTCAGAAATAATCTCTCAGATAACTACAGAGATTACCAAAAAGCACACCATGCTTAGTGATGTTAGAGCAGACACAGACAAAAAATAGACAAGATTAACCAAATCATGGAAATGCAGCATAGGAAACAAATGGAATCCACAAAGTAGCTTCAAGCAGACATCCAGGAGAATAAAAACTCCACTGAAAGTATTTGAAGCAGATTAAGCCAGATTAAGTTCAGGATCTCAGATACTAAAGATAGGTTTGCAGTTAGTGACCAAGAAAAGAAAGATTTCTCAGTACTAGCAAAGGACCATGAGAAATCATCCCATCAGTTGCTAGATGAGACAAGAAGAATAACTAAAGATTCACTGGAGTCAATGAACAAATAGGAGCCACCACAAACAACATTAAAAACATCTTCACAGACATCGTGACAGAAAACTGTCCTGGTAGAGAAAAAGAATTTGACATACAAATAAGTGAGGCATATAGAACTCCAATTAGCAATGATCAAAAAAAAAAATCTACAGCCAGGAATATTGTAGTCAAGATTCCAGAAATTCAACACAAGAATAGAATCTTAAAAGCTGTTAGAGAAAAGAAATCATCTAAAAGGAAAGCCCATCAAATAACAGCTGACTTCTCAGCACAAACTCTCAAGTCAAGGAGAGTTTGGAGTGAAGTATTTCAAGTTCTAAAGGAAAACAACTTCCAACCCAGATTGATGTATCCCACAAAACTATCTTTCAAAATTGTTGGAGAGGCCAGGGATTTAGCTTAGCGGCACAAGTGCCTGCCTGGCAAGTGCAAGGTTGTGAGTTCGATCCCCCATACCAAAATTGTTGGAGAAATAAGATACTTCCATGACAAAGCACATCTCAGGAAACTAACGACCACCAAACCAGCACTCCAAAATGTTCTGAAGGACATTCTAGAAAGAGACATTAAGGACTGCAGCTCCATGAACTCCAACAGAAGGAATCCACCA
This sequence comes from Dolichotis patagonum, assembly GCA_004027295.1. Taxonomy (NCBI): domain Eukaryota; kingdom Metazoa; phylum Chordata; class Mammalia; order Rodentia; family Caviidae; genus Dolichotis; species Dolichotis patagonum. The sequence continues at coordinate 65,624 of PVJX010005439.1, forward strand.
GGAAAGGTAAACAATTAGAGAAAAGAAAAAAATGGGGGGAGCCAACAACAGGAAAATAACACGACAAGGATAAGTCAGTACATATCAGTTATAACCATCAATGTTAATGGTCTCAATTTACCCGTTAAAAGACAGGCTGGCAGAACAGATCAACAAGCAAGATTCAACAACCTGCTGTATACAAGAAACACATTTAATTCAAAAAGAAATTCATAGACTGAAAGTCAAAGGATGGAAAACAATAGTCCATGCAATAGGAATCCAGAAAAAAGCAAGAGTAGTTATTCTATTTGCAGACAAAGTGAATTTCAAGCCAAGACTGATTAAGAGAAATAAAGAAGGTCACTAAATAACAGTCATAAGTATTTATGCAACAAATACCAGTGCACCCAGCTGTATAAAACATTTAGTACATGACATGAAAAATCAAATAAGCCCTAATACAATTGTATGGGGAGACCTCAATACCCCACTGTCACAAAAGACAAATCAACTAGACAAAAAATCAATAATGAAATATTAGAACTAAATCACACTTTTGAGCAAATGGACTTAGTGGATGTCTATAGAGTGTTCCACCCTCTGACATCAGAATACACATTGTTCTCAGCGGCACATGGAACATTCTCCAATATAGACCACATACTGGCTCACAGAACATGCTTAAGTAAATGTAAGGAATTGAAATTATCCCATGTATACTATCAGACCACAGTGCAATGAAATTGGAAATCCATGCCAAAGGAAACCACAAGAACTTCATAAACACATGGAAATTAAATAGCACCCTACTGAACAAACAATGAGTCACAGATGAAATTAAAGAAGAAATTAGACAGTTTTTACAGTTGAATGATAATACAGCATACCGGAACTTGTGGGACACAATGAAAGCAGTCTTAAGAGGGAAAGTTATAGCAGTAAATGCTGATATCAGGAAAACAGAGCAAGCACATATAAACAACTTAATGCTGAACCTCAAACTTCTAGAAAAAGAAGAGCAGGCTAAGCCAAAAGCTCACACAAGAGAGGAAACTGATGATCAGAACAGAAATTAACACACTGGAGACAAAAAAAAAAAAAGAATCAAAGGAAAAGGTGATTCTTTGAAAGCTTAAATAAAATTGACAAACCTTTAGCCAACTTTATCAAAAAAAGAAAAGACTCAACTCCATGCAATTAAGAATAAAAAGGGTGAAATCACAATAGACCCTGCAGAAATCCAGAAGATCATCAATCCCTACTTTGAAAACTTGTATTCTAATAAGTTGGAAAATGCAGAAGAAATGGACAGATTCCTAGATACATATGAATTACCAAAGCTGAATCAAGAAGATATAAAAATCCTAAATATCCCAATATCAAATGAAATTGAAATTGTAATTAAAAACCTATCAACAAAGAAAAGCCCTGGCCCTGATGGATTCAGTGCTGAACTGTACAAGAAATTTAGTGAAGATCTAACACCACTGATTCTCAAACTCTTTAATGAAACTGAAAGGGAAGCAATATTCCCAAATCCATTCCTGGATGTATAATCAGAGAAGGACCCAACTAAAAAAGAGAATTATAGACCAATCTCCCTAATGAACATTGATGCAAAAATCCTCAATAAGATACTAGTAAACAGACTGCAGCAAATTATCAAAAATATTGTATACCATGATCAAGTGGGATTCATTCTAGGGATGCAGGGATGGTCCAACATATTTAAATCCATAAATGTAATACATCATACTAACAGAGCCAAGGACAAAAGTCATATCATTGTGATAGATGCAGAAAAGGTTTTGACAAAGTCCAGCAACCATGCATGATAAAAACCCTACAGATAATTGGAATAGATGATCTTTATCTCAACCTGATAAAAGCCATCTATGACAAGCCAACATCATACTAAATGGACAAAAACTGAAAGCTTTCACTGTAAAATCAGGAACGACACAAGGACGTCCACTATCTCCATTCTTATTCAACATAGTCCTGGAAAATTTGGCTGGATCAAGAGGACAACAGAAAGAAATAAAAGGAATAAAGATAGGAAAGGAAGAAGTTAAACTATCATTATTTGCAGATGACATGATACTCTACTTAGAAGACTCCACCAAAGGCTTCTAGATTTAATAAACAAATTCAGTAATGTAGCTGGTTACAAAGTCAGTGCTCAAAAGTCAATGGCCTTCCTGTACACAAATAACAAATTTACTGAGAGAGAAATCAGGGAAACAGTACCTTTTACAATAGCATCCAAAAAAATGAAATACCTAGGAATCAATCTAACAAAGGATGTAAAAGACCTCCACATTGAAAACTACAGTACTGTGAAAAAGGAGATTGAAAAAAATATTAGAAAATGGAGAGATACCCCATGCTCTTGGGTAAGAAGAACCAATGGATTGGAAATGGCTGTACTTCCAAAACTGTTGTACAGATTCAGTGCAATATCAATTAACATTCCAATAGCATATCTCACAGAATTAGAGAAAACAATCCTAAAATTCATCTGGAATCAGAAGAGAACTAGAATAACAAAGGTAATCCTGAGCAACAAAGACAAGACAGGGCATCACAATCCCTGACTTGAAATTATATTATAAAGCTACTGTGACAAAAACAGTGTGGTACTGGAAAAAAAACAGACCCAAAGATCAATGGAACAGATTAGAAGATGTGGAAACAACTGCAGACACACTAAGCCCCCTTATCTTTGACAAAGGTATTAAACATATTCACTAGAAGAAAAATAGCCTCTTTAATAAATGGTGCTGGAAAAACTGGCTCTGCACATGCCGAAGGTTAAAACTGGACCCATATCTTTCACTATGTACTGAACTAAAATCAGAATGGATCAAAGTTCTTAATATTAAAACAGAAACATTAAACCTGCTGGAAGACAGGGTAGGTAAAACTCTTGAAGACACTGATGTAGGCAGAGAATTTATGAACAAAACCCTGATTGCACAGGAACTATCACAAAGAATCAACAACTGGGATCTCACCCTACTGAAAAGCTTTTGCACAGCAAGAGAAACCACCAACGGAGTGAAGAGACAACCTACAACGTGAGAGAGAATGTTTCCAGCTGTTCCTCAAAGGATTACTATCGAGAACATATAAAGAACTCAAAAAAAAAAAAAATCAGTCTTCCCAGATTTAAAAACCCAATCCAAAAACGGACATCTGACATGAATACACACTTCTCAGATAAAGAAATACAAAAAGCAAACAAATATGTGAAAAAATGTTCAACATCACTGGTCATTCAAGAGATGCAAATTTAAAAAATAGTGAGATTTCACCTCACCCCAGAAAGAATGGCTACTATCAAGAAATCAACCAATAACAAATGCTGGAGGGGGTATGGGGAAAAAGGAACCCTTCTCCATTGTTGGTGGGAATGCAGACTGGTGCAACCACTGTGATCAGTGTGGAGAATCCTCAAAAAACTAGGATTGGAGGTCCCATTCAACCCAGCTATTTCCCTTCTGGGTATCTCCCCAAAACAATTAAAAACATCATCACAGTAATATTTGTGCACCCATGTTTATAGCAACACAGTTTATAAATAGCCAGATCTTGGAAACAACCTAAATGCCCATTGACTGAGGGATGGATGAAAAAGATGTGGTATTTTTATACAATGGAGTACTACCCAACCATAAAGAAGGATAAGTTGGACACTTTTATAGGTAAATGGATGCACTCTGAGAACATATGCATTAGTGAAAAAGTAAGATACACATGTGTAAACATTGTATTGTTTCATTAGTGTGACAAACTGAAAGAAAAAAAACATGTATATATAAAAATAGTTAAGATAGTTATACTACTGATTTGTCTGAGTTTGCTGAAGAGAAAGATTTGTGTTGGTATTGATGACAATTGAAGACAGATGTCTTGTGCTCTAGGTGACTGATTTGAGGGTGACAATGCACAATGTATGTACTATTGTTACCCCCTGATTGATGGCCTTTGAAATTTTATTATAGTTTTTTCTTTTCTTTTCTTTTTATGTTTGGATAAAATGGATTTTTTTTAAAATAAAAAAAGGGGTAAGTCTGTGCCAGCTCCTCTTCTGTGAGAGGACTAGTACCCAGAGTATATAAAGAACACAAAGCAGTGGACCCCACCCTTCAGGGAAACACAAATTAAAGCTGAGACTCCATCTGCCCCCTGGCTGTCCAGGAACACAGGAAACAGTGCGTAGCTGGTGAGGACCAAGAAAGAAATATCCCTCTGACTGCCAAGGAGAAGCCACTGTGGGGCTCAGGGTAGCAGTTCCTCAGAAGACCCAACAGGGAAACACCATCCAACCCAGCCACACCACCCCAGGGCACATTCCCTGAAGCTTTACAGCCGCACCCTGTAGTGATGGGTGCATGCCCAGGTTTCCAGCACTGCATTTCCCAACACTGCTGTGGAACCAGCCCCGATGCCTGTGGTATATACATTCAGTGGAATACTACCCGGCTGTGAAAAGGATGTCATCTGCAGAGAAACAGGTAGAACTTGAAACCATCCTGGTAAGTGAAGCTAGCCAGACTTGGAAAGTTAAATCTCCATGATTTCTCTTATATAAGAAACCTAAAAAAACACACAATAATGAAGAATTAGAATCAAGGAAAGAGGACAGGTAACTAGCAGATGGACTTCTAGAAACAAAAAAGAAACAAACAGGGCCAGGAGGGGAAAAGAGATTCAATGGGATTGGAAAGACTGGAACGGAAGTCCCGACTTCCCAGCCACCGTCGTGTGATACTAACAGGCACTGAGCACGAGACATTAAAAAATAAATAATTTTTTAAATTAGCCCAGCAAAGCTTATCAAACAAGAATCCTCAGTTTCTTTCCACCGGGCCCTGGTCTCACACTGCCTGCAGCCTTCTAGCGGCTGGGCCAGGACCCAGCCACTTTTGTGGCAGGCGGGACCGTGTCCCTGACCGGTGTCCCCACCTTGGCTCGCCGCAGTGACTCAGCACCGCCTGCCCCGGCACCTGCTCAGCCCCTGCCTGTCCAGACCCTGGGGAGGGCCATGGTGGCCACTCCGGTGGGCGAGCAGGGGTTCTAGGGAGAATCCCAGTGCTCAGCCCAGCGCAGCATCTGGTCTAAAGGAGGAGACAACCGCTTTTTTCTTTCTTTCTTGAGACGGGGCCTCACTGTCTAGTTCAGGCTGGCCTTGAACTCACAGCAGTCCTCCTGCCTCAGCCTCCCACATGCTGGCATTAAAGGTGTGTGCCACGGGCTGGGGATTTAGCTCAGTGGCATAAGCGCCTGCCTGGCAAGCGCGAGGTCGTGAGTTCGATCTCCAGTACCCCCCCCCAAAAAAAAAAAAGGTGTGTGCCACCACGCCCTGCCAACAATTGCTTTTCAGTAAAGCACAGTAACAAACCAGGCTGAGGCAAAAGAACTGCAGCAAGTTCGAGCCCAGCCTGGGCAACACAGGAAAAACAAAACAAAAGCTCACAATAACAAAAAAAAAATTTTTAAAAAGAAAGAAAGAAAATATTTCACTCTTGTTTTTGTCTTAGTTTGGGTTATTTTTTGTGAGGCATCTCAGTGTTTCCGAGGCGTCTAAGTGCCTCAAGGGACCCTCCTGTTTCCTCTTGGTCTCAAGCCGCTGGACCCAGGCATTTGTCACAGGCCAGGGTCAGGGTGTCTCTGCAAGCCTGCAGGCGGGGCTAGGGACAGAGCCTAGGCCTCGGGCACGCTAAACCATGGTCTCCATTAACCGCAGCCCGCCCTTTGGGCTTGGGGTTTTGGTGCCTTGCTGTTGTTGCTGGGTTTGCTTTGGTCTGGTCTGGTTTTGATTTAGACAGCTAGCCTTAGGGTTCGTCCCACCCTCCTGCCTCAGCCTCCAAAGTGCTGGGATGACACAGCTGAGTCATCCCCTCCAGTCTGTTTCTCTCGGGGTAACACTGAGTCACGCAAGGCCACTTGGGAGCTGAGACGCTGGCCTCGGCGCACCAGGGCAAAGCGTGGGCTCGGCTGTACCCGGCCTCCGGCCCAGGGCGAGAGGTCCGTTTCTCCCCGAGCTGAGCGGAGGGGTCCCGGGCCGAGCGCGCTGGGCTCTGGAGCGCAGGTTCGGGCCCGCCCACGGGGACCACCGCCAGCTTCCGGTCACAGGCCACGCGCGCAGAGGGAACGCGTCACCTCCCGGACGCACACAGGCGCCGGCTGCAATCGCTGCTCGCCAGGGACAGGCAGGCAGTGCCCAGATCAGCTGTGTGGGGCTCCCTGCAAGCGTGCCCGGCCTGGAGGGGGCACCCGCGACGCACTTGCAAAGTTACCTGAGCCCCCGCCCTGCACAGACACACGCACACGCACGCACACGCACGCACGCGCACACGCAGCAATGGAAGGACCCCGCCAGCCAGGAGAGGTTAAGGACAGATCCACGGGCACCGTCTTCAGGGGACACCGGCTGCTCCGTCTGAGTTTTACGCAGAGTCGCTGACAGTTACCCGAGGACATCCTGACCGCAAGGGGACACCGGAGCGCAGAGTCAGGAAGAATCAAGCAGCGCAGAACTCCGCTGGCGGCTGACCCTGCATCCCCAGGCCCGGCTTTTTCTGCTGACCTCAGTCCAGAAGGTCGCCCTGCCCCGGTCTTCAGCACCTGAGTGCTTTTTCTCGGTTTGCAGCGCCCGCCAAGGTGGAGCACGTTCCCGCCGGGATCAGGACGGCCAGGAAAGGGCAGCGCATCCCCTGAGGGCTCCGGGGCTCCCCGGGTGGAGCAGGCCACGGCCCGCAGCCAGAGGAGCAGGGCTGGGCTGTCGGTGCGGCCCGGAACCAGGACCTGAACAGACTGGTCCCACTTGGACCTAAATCACCAGCAAAATAATCAGCACAATATGGGCGCTTCTCTACACCCCACAGACAGGAGTCAACCTGAATAATTCTCAGAACAGTCTTTCAAGGTGGGAAATACCGGGCCTGTTATACAGAGGACATGGAGGCTCACAGAGGTTAGTTAAACGGGCAATGCACACTTGTAACCCCACCGCCGGAGGCTGAGACAGGAGGGTTCCCATGAGTACATAGCAAGACCTTGTCTCCAAGAACCGAACAGCAGGCATAAGATGGGCTTCATAAAAGGAAATAGAGAACTTGGCATGGTGTAATCCCGGAAGCACTTACGGAAGCTGAGGCAGGAAGGTCCCAACAATTAGGGAGGCTGAGGCAGAAGGCTCATGACTTTGAGTCTAGCCTGTACAACTTAGATCTCAAAATAAAAATGAATCAGTACATAAAAAGACCACAATGGTAGAGTACCCCTCCGGCCAGTCCGCAGTACCAGGAAAGAAGGAGAGAGGGGACTGAGATGAGAGGGCCACCTGTGCAGCCATTTCTGGCCAGCAAGGAAGGACAGAGGCCGCTCGCATTGAAGGACGGGGGAGGGGGGCGAGGTTCAAGCCAAGTTATCTGGGATCTGGAGGTGACGAGCTGGCTTCAAGCCTTGCATGGGGGCGGGGACCCTGTTTGTTTGTTGACTGTGTTCCAGTGGGAGCCCCGGAAGTGCACGGTGCACCCTAGAAAGCGCTCGGGAAGACTCGGAGCCCGCTGGCCACGCCCCACACCCTGAACCGAGCGCAGCCTCCCGGAGCCGCCGCCAGGGGGCGCCGCGCCCCGCCAGGGCCTGTAGGGTTCCCTAAAATATGTTCTCTTCTTTCCCTATTCCCTCCCTGCCTCCCTCCTCCCTTCCCTCTCTCCTCCCTTCCTTTCTTCCTTTCTTCTTCCCCTCCTTCCCTCCTCCTTTCCTTCCCTCCTCCTTTCCTTCCTTCCTATACTGGGGTTTGAACCTACTGACCTACAGCCCCAGCCCTTTTTAATTTTTTATTTTACTTTGAGACGAGGTCTCACTAAGTCGCTCATTTGCCCAGGCTGGACTCAGTTGTGCAGTCCTCCTGCATCAGCCTTCCAGAGTGCAGGGAGCACGGGGCTGTGCCGCACTCAACTGAAAATCAACATTTTCCATAGGATTTCTTTTCTCTAGACAGGATCTCAGCGCAGAACCCAGGCAGTCCTTGGACTCACTGAAGAGCCTGTGCTGGCCTCAAACTGACAGCGAGCCTCCTGTCTCGGCCTCCCAAGTGCTGGGATTACAGGGGTGCACGACCAGCTTCCATAGGATTTTTAACTAAAAGAGGATGAGTATTTGACAGCATAGCGGATTGATTGATTGATTGATTGTCTTTCTGAGAGTTTTGCTATGCAGTTCAGGCTGGCCCTGAACTCACAGTGATCCTCCTGCCTCAGCCTCCGGAGTGCTGGGATTACAGGCATACATTACCACACCCAGCTTGACGGTATGGGATTTAAAATATGATTTAGAGACTCAGAATATTCAGCATATCCAGAATGCAGTAGATGACGTGGTGTACGAGGAATCAGGAACACCTCAGTTTGTGTAATAGATGTGGAAATTGCCTGACAAAAGAAAAAAATGTTCCAGCCGGATGTGGTGGCACTGCCTGTAATCCCAGCACTGAGGAGGCTGAGGCAGGAGGATCTTCATGAGTTTGAGGCCAGCCTGGGCTGCATAGTGAGTTTAAACCTAAACTATATAGCAAGACCCTGTCTCAAAAAACCAAAAATGTTCCAACAAGGACAGATGTCCATTTCTACTGAGGGGACAATTGGCCACCCAGCACAGAGAAAAGGCAAGGAAAAGCCAGGCAGGGGGCACACACCTGGCAGCTTAGCAAGACTTTGTCTCAAAATTTAAATTAAAAATAAATTGGAGGGCCGAGGATTTAGCTCAGCGGTGTAAGCACCTGTCCGGCAAGTGCGAGATAGGGAGTTCCATCCTTGGTACAAAATAAATGAGTTGGAACCGGTCTGGGGTGTGGCTCAGTGGGAAAGCTACTGGGTACCTCAGTAGAGCTAGTTCAACCCCCAATGTTGAAAACGGGGAAAAAGAAGGAAAGTAGAAAAACAAAAGTAGAGTGTAAATTTTACGACTAAAAACTACAGAGCTGATGTGGGAAGCCCTGGGGCAGGGGCGGCCTGGGGGCAGAGTGTTTGTGTGTGTAATCCAGGTCCTGGGTTCAGGCTTCAGGACTGAAAAAAACCAAAGTCAGAGAAAAGCTACCTGCGGCAGAAGGGGCGACAGAGGAAAGAGCCAGTGGGATAAAGATGGAGAATAAAGCCCGTCCCATCCACACAGCAGAGGGGACAGGTGGAGGCAGGAGAGGAGGACTGTTAGAGAAGCTGAGACCACGTCGGTGACCAGGCGAAGAGGTGCAGTGCAGAAAAAAAGTAAAGATATGGAGCCAGGCATGGTGGCGCACACCTGCCATCCCAGGTGTGGGAGGCTGAGGCAGGAAGATTGCAAGTTCAAGGGCAGCCTGGGCTACATAGTGACTCAAAGGTGAGAACCTATCTCAAAAAAAAAAAAAAAAAAAGACTAAACACTGCTTAAGGTTTCTAAAACACACAAAACCTACTGATTTGAAAAGCTCAGTAGACCCCAAACAAATGGATCCAAAATATCCATTCCCAGAAAAATTATAACCAAACTATTTAAAACAAGAATGAAACCTCGAATGCAGCCAGCAGAGAATGTTGTGTGTCTTAAAGGAGTACAGCGATGTGAGTCACTGCTGTGCGTATCAGGATTGCAAATCGAAGCCCAGGCTGGACGGCTCTGCAGCTGCATCCATCACCTGCCCTGGGTGGACACAGTGCCAAACACTCACACCCCGAAGGAGAAGAGGCTGGAGGGGCTCGTGGTCTCAGTGATTCAGCCCGCCGTAACCTGGCTCCCAGCAGGAGCAGCATGGCAGGCAGCTATGGCAGGCCAAATGGGGCAGCAGCACCACAGAAAATGGGACGGGACGGGGACACACCCCGGGCCCACCCCTGCCCCCCTGGACACACCCAGGAGCACGCAGGACTAACAGTGACAGTCCCGCCAGCGGCAGCGTCACAGCCAGTACTTCTCCTTCACCAGCCTCAGTCTCCCAGTGCAGGCAGCAGCAGGTGCCTGGGTCCAGCTGACATTGCGAGTGCCCCGGGTACAACCCGGAACTCGACACCTCCTTCCCACCCCTCAACAGTTCCAGCATTTTCAAAAGTTCCGGTGCAAGCGTCTTCTAAGACTCAGGGCAAACTCTTAGCTGACAACCTCTGTAAAAATCAAAATCAAAGGGCCAGGGATTTAGCTGAGTGGTGTAAGTGCCTGCCTGGCAAGCACAAGGTCATGAGTTCGATCCCCTGTACCAAAAAAAAAAAAAAAAAATCAAAAGCAAGTTACAGGATCTTAAGGTACACTGGCAAAAGGTAAATAGACATCCCCATTTCAAAAGGTAGGGATAGGGGATAGAAAGAATGGGACCAACCAGCATAGTGGGGGAGGCAGAGGCAGGAGGATCACCCGGAGTTGAAGGGCGGTTTGGGCTAGTGAGATCCTGTCTCAACAAAACAAAACACAGAGCTGAGGAACCAAAGCCGATGGGCTTTTTACTTTCCACAGCAAAGTCAGCACCTTCAGGCAAGAGGCTTTAACAAGTGGCCTGCGGTGCATGCGCGCGCGCACACGCGCGCACGCACACACACACACCCAGGTTCCAGAGCTCAGCTCGGGCAGGCAGTGCCTGTCCACCTGCCGGCCACCCAGCCCTGAACAGTTGGCAGGCGGTTTTGCTCCTCAGCCGCTGGGGTGACAGGTTCAATTTGTGGCACACAAGACCCGAGTGCAGGCAGCGAGGCAGGTCCCAGAGCAGATTGGACGCGTCCCCAGCGCCTGCCAGCACCCGACAGACCAGGATTCCAGCCTCGCTATCACTGCCTTCCGAGGAGAGAAAGCTCGAGGTCCAGACCAGCTGCAACCTAAAAATTCACCTACAACTCAGTGGAGAAGCACTTGAAGAATGCAGTTCAATATCTAGAGGTTTGCTCCAAATAAAACAATGTACCAGTTCTCAGAATCGCAAACGACAACACGGTTCCTACTTATCTTTGTTTTGTTTTTTGAGACAGGGTCTTGCTACATCATGCAGGCCGGCCTCGAATGGGTGGGACCCTCCTGTTTCAGCCTCCTGCGTGCTGAGACCAAAGGTATGCAACACCATGGCATGCATCGACACTCAGACTGCAGCAGGGGGGAAATACTCAGTGTCAGCCCTCGGGAAATCTATTCTCCAGAACATGGTTTGGTTTTTGGTTTTTTGTTTTGTTTCTTATTTGAACCCAGGTCCTCACACTGACTATGCAAGGCAACTTCCACTGAGCTACATCCTGGCCCTTGGTTCATTTCTCCTTTGAAACAAAGGCTCGTTAAATTGTCCAGGCTGGCCTGGAACCTGTGATCCTCCACCCCCAGGCCCCTGAGCAGCTGCCACCACAGGCCGGGTGTTGGCTGTCACTAAGACCAGTGGCATGGGCCCCACTTCCAGGCAGACCTGCCTGATGGAACCCCGCCCCCAGCTCAGTTTCTTTGATTGCCCTGGCCACAGTGATTGGGTCAGGGATAGGCACGTGGTACAGACGGAGCCAACCAACACTAGGCATTACGTAAGCCGCAGACTCAGACTGGGTGGAGTCTCAGCTGCAGCAGGAAGCAGACAGGCCTGCAGTGCGGCATGGTGTGAAGGTGACAGCCTGGTCCTGCCTCGGCCTCCCTGAGTTCTATGATGGGCGTGCGTCGCCACATGCCACTGGTTCTTAGCGTTAATCGTCACCGCAGCCCATTGGTGACGGTCGAAGACACGGGAAGAAGATGGATCTGATGTTCTAGCCAAGGCAGAGCCGGGACGTGGGCTAGGGGGGCCCCGCCCCACGGGTCCTGTTGAAATCTCGGGGACACAGCGAGGGAGGGGGGGTCCCCAATAACCCTGCTTGATGACTCCACAGGTAATCCCAAGCCTGGACAGCTCGTCCTGCTGCGTCTCACGCGGACTTCCTGTTACCGGCTTGCATTTTTCTTGCATCGGAGCTGAATGTAAAAGCCAGCAGTCGGCTTCTCCTCGCCGGAGATGCTGCAGGAAGATCGGAAAGATCCAGGGCTGCTGCGGAGGCAAAACTCAACTCCGAGGTCCCAAAGCAGCCCGGCGTGGAACACGAATGCTTATCGCCCCAACCCCCCACCGACACAGGTCCTTGCTAAGAAGTCACGGGAAGGCGGGGTAGGAAGACGGCAGTGTGCAGCTAGCCTGGGCCACACAGTGACACCTGTCTCCAAAACAGCACTTGGGAGTCTGAGGCAGGAGGATTGCCACCAGTTTGAGGCCAGCCTGGCCACACAACGAGACCCTGTCTCAAAAGAGAGAGAGAAAGAGAAACTGCTTCATACTTAAGAGGTTGGAGAGGGAGGAGAGTTTGAGAAAAATAACTTAAAAAGATGCTAAGATTTCTGCTGCAGCTCCCCACTCCCTGGATTGATCAGGTAGAGTTCCCGGTCAGCACATAGATTAACAACAAACCCACTGCAAAACCCACGCTGGCCTGGCGGTGTGACTCTTCTCAGCCTGCAGAGAGGAAGGGCTCTGCGGCCCGGGGCGCTGCCCTGCCCCTGGACCAAAAGGCCCTGTGACATCCGCTCCCACCTTCTGCCTGGAGACCCCACACTCCCTGGTGTCCAGGTCTAATTCCAGATATTTTTATCTGGTCCAAAGCAGCCTAGTGAGCAGGGGTGGTGGTCCATGCCTATATTTGGGAGGCTGAGGCAGGAGGATCACATGTTTGAACCCAGCCTGAACAACTTAGCTAGACCCTCTCTGAAAATTAAAAATGCAACACCTAGTGAAGCTCTGGGTGAAGGCCCTGGGGTCAACTCCATGTATCACCCCCAAAAAGTGTGCACTGGACATCTAACCCAAATCTGTATCTGCACAAAATAGGCTTTGGAGTTGCACAGACCCGAGTTCAAAGGACTGTTCTACACTGGATGGCCTTAGGCTGTGCTTAACTCCTAAACTCCCCAGGACTCCTCGCCATAAAAATGGAAACAGCCAGGTACAGGTGTCTGTGATCTCAGCACTCAGGAAGCTGAGGCCGGAGGGTCTCTAGTTTGAAGCCAACTTGGACTACACAGTGAGTCCAAGGCCAGCCAGGACTACAAAGCGAGACCATCTCAAAAACAGCAAAAAGGGATAAAAATCAGCACACGAAAATCAGTGGCATTCTTGTACATCAATAATGAATCCACTGAGAAAGGAATCGGAAAAATAATTCCACCCATGATAGCTTGGGAAAAAATCAATACCTGGAAATCAACCTGACTAAGGAGGTGAAAGACCTTTATAAAGAAAACTACAAAATGCTGACGAGAGATACGAGAGACGACTTTGGAAAATGGAAAGACACCTCTTGTTCTTGGATCAGTGGAATGAATATTGTCATAGCCATGTTCCCAAAAGCAACCTACAGAAACTTTGAGGCCGCCGGAAGGTGACATGGGGAAAGGCCGGGAGCCTTCCACACAGGCAGGGGTTTCCTGAGCAGAGCCCCGACAGCACAGGCACCAATGCCGAGAATGAGCAGGGGGGAATCTTCTATCACAGCAGCGGGGACAATGACCAGAGTGGAGAGGACACAGCACGGGACGAAAGCTTTGCTGTCCACTCTAAGGACCCAGAACAATCCCTGAGAAACAAATGACCCAAACAACCAGCAAACCACCTGAGCAGAGGCCTCTCACAAGGAGAAACCCAAATGTCTAATAAGCGCAGGAGACAAACGTCCACACTTTATAGCCACAGAAGCAGAGCGTGCCATGGAGGGTGCAGGGGAAGGGACCCTTGGGCACCACTGGTGGGAGGATAAACTGGCACGACTGTGGTGAGAGCCCGCGTGGAGACGTCTTCAAACCGTGCAGAGAGAAATTCCATCTGAGCCGGGTGGTGCCCTGCTGAGTATATTCCTGCAAGAGTTAAAGACATCTATGCACACTCGTGTTGACAGCCACACGGTTCACACTCGCCAGGCTCTGACACAGCCTAGGTGTCCACACAAACACACTGGAATATTACGCAGCCTTAAAGCAGATGAGACATATCACCTGCCGGAAAATGGATGGGACTTGAGACCATTGTGCTAACTGCAATGAGCCAAACTGAGAAAGCTATAAATACCACAAGCCTTCTCTTTAGAGCCCTAGAGTAGAAGCACATGGGTGAATAAAAGCAAGGCAAACCAGGTGTACACCTGTGATTCTAGCACTCGGGAGGCTGAGGCAAGAGGGTTGCCCTGAGTTCAAGGCCAGCCTGCATTACATAAGGAGACCCTCTCAAAAAAAAAAAAAAGGCAAGATGGTAAAGGCAGGTGTAGAAGGAAGCAGCAGAGTGCAGGTAGCCGGGTTGCAGGTGGAGGGCACGTGATCAGACAGTGGTGTGCGTGTGTGCCACCCCAAAAGCCCGCACACCGAGGCGTTAAGGAGACCCAGGAGGCGCCGCTGTCTCCGCTCAGGAGCCCGAAGGGTAAAGGGCAGCGCTGGCCTGGCACGGACGTGGTCCGCTCGCCGTGCTATTATTAACTCTCTCCGAGGGCACCCTGGGCAACCAGGGGCGGTCACCAGAGCCGGAAGACAAAAGCAGGAAACCGGGCTGTGGGCTCCATCCCACAGTGCCTACGGTGAAAACTGAAAGCACACAGGAGACCCGAGGGAGTGTGAATGTCAGATAACACAGCCTCGTGTGTGCCCAGGAGCCCACGCGTTACCGGGGTGACGGGACGCCTGCGTGGGCGGCACTGGGGCCAAACCCGCCTGCGCCCTTCACCCTGAGCTACGTCCCGGTCCTGTTTATGTTTTCATTTAGTTTAGTTTTGGAGGCTGGTGGTTCAGCTCAGTGGCACAAACGCCTGCCTGGCACCTATGAGGTGTGAGTTTGATCCCTGGTACCAGTAAGTAATTAACTTTGGGACAGCTCTCACTAAGTCACTCATTTGACCAGGCGGGGCCAACGCTTTAGATCCTCCTGCCTCAGCCTCCCAGAGCTGGGTCAGGCCAGGCATGCACCGCCACAGCAGGGTAACACACGCTTCATGACGTCCCTGAAGTTCACATTTCACTCTGCCCCGTGCTTCACCTGGCAGCCCCGCTGCTTCTCGGTGGGGCCGTGGTGGTTAAGCAGGGCCGGGACCCAGGCCGGGCACCCGGGAACGGAAATGTCTCTGCACGCACCGGTCATTTCTGTGGCGGCGGTGGCAGTGTTTATAGCGGTCGCTTCCCCGGGGAAGTGAGCCCTGCATTGGTTTGGATTTGCATGTTGGTAGTGATTGTACCCCAGTTCCTGCCTAGATCCTGTGGCCTTGAGAAGGGTAAAGTTAACTGGACCCAGGGCCGCGGGTGGGGCTAGCAAATTCCAGTCACCCCCTGCCTTTCCACTGCTATTTGCATCCCATTTGCTGGCAGTTGGGCCTTTGCATAAGACTATTAAGTCAGGCTCTAGCTTTCGAGCCTCTCAAATTCAAACTGAAAACAAAAATTCAAACTGAAACAAAAGAAGGAGGTTGTGGACCCCGGTGACCCCGGGGGACAAAGGGATGCGAAGATCTGGAACCTTTGGAGACCCAGGACAGGAACTGCACGGTCCACACCACCCGCCCACCTCACTGCCTGCAGCTCCAACTCCATTTTAGGGGAGCCCGAATTCAGGGGCTGCGGTGCCAGGTGGGGACATGGGGAGCCACCCCAGTTCTGGGGTGAACCCCGGCAGGAGGTGAGGCCTCAGCGTGGGACTTCGGGGACCCACCCCCATGCTGCAGGAGGCCGCTGCCCAGGGACCTGGGCCCTCGCGGCTGAGCTGTAACCCGGCAGGACAACGAGGGTGACCTTGAACAATCAACTTGGCTGCTCGCAGCAGAATCAATGTGAGGGTTAAATCAAATAAAGCACAAGCAGCCGAGCCTGTACCCCAGCACACGGGAGGCTGAGGCAGGAGGCATTCTAGGCCGCCCTGGACCACAGAGCGATTCTGCATGGGCTGCAGCTTGGGTCAGGCCATCGTCCACTCGAGGGCAAGCACCTGCGGCTTCTGAGCAACAGACAGTCTCTGTCCCGGGGAGCGCAGTGACTCTGCCCAGGTGTGACTGATTAAAACTGGATACTGGGGCCACGGCACTGGGCACCTCGAGGACAAGAGGAAGGAGGTATCCGGGAAGGACGCCAAGGATTCTGGGCTCTCTGGGGAAACCTGTAGAAGCCAGCAAGACAGAGCTGGGCAAGGGCTGATGTCTGAGTAGCCAAATCCACTTCCTGGCCACTGACCCGCCACCAAAAGGGAAACAGGAAGTGGATTTGGCTACTCAGACATCAAGGAAGCCCCTGGAGAGGGCAGTTTCAAGGGCATGGCGGGTGCCGGCCTATGCTGTCCCCGTGTCTGTCACAGGAGGGACTGGGGAGAACGCTCAGAAGGAGAGGCAGGCCAGGCAAGGCGACACGGATCTGCAATCACAGCACTCTGGGGAGGCTGAGGCAGGAGGGTCCCAATCTTGAGCCCAACCTGGGCAACTGGCAACTTGGCAAAACCCTGTCTCAAAATAAAACCATTGGAAGGGCTGGGAACGCAGCTCAGAACAAAGCCCTGGGTTCAATCACAGGACCTCACGCAAAGGAGACGCAGATGCTTCAGAAAAACCACCCAAGCAAGGGAGAGTGTCCCTTGAAGAGGGGTCAGCTCAGGAGTGAAGCATCAGACCCAAAGCAGCTCAGTCCCTGGGCCTCCTCCGGTCCGGCACTGCATTCTCCATCCGGAACAGGGACCCAACCCTGGGCCTGCGTGCTGGGCTACAACCCCAGCCCTGCTCACTTTCGGTTTTTGTGACAGGCTCTCAGTACATTGCCTACACAGGCTCTAACCTGAGATTCTCCTGCCTCAGCCTCCCGAGCGCTCACGGCTTTACAGAGGAGTGCAGCCACCCCTGGCTCCGCACCATCTCGGACATCACCTCCGCCCTCCTGCTGGCCTGTGGGGCTGCGTTCACCGCGGTGCCAATCGCCAGGTTGTGTGGCCACAGACTTGTGGGGACAGGGTGGGGGGTGGGGCCCTGCAGACCCAGTTATCTGCGCAATGTGGGGAGCCAGGCAGCCTCTGGGGGTGTCACCTGCGCGCCAGGCTGTCCCCGGTGGGCAGGGAGGATGAGCCAGCGACAGCCAGCGGATCAGGTGACCGGGCTCCCTGGGCCGCAGGTGCCGCTCCTCCAACCGCCAGCCGGCCGCTCTCAAAGCCGCCTTTGTCCCCGCGGCCAGGTGAGATTCGCAATCCCGCCTTTGTCTCGGGATTAGCGGCCGCATTGTCCCACTGTTTATTTGCCATTTGCATCCCGGGGGGTTGCAGCCCCTCTCAGCCCGGCTGCTCTTTTCACCCCGGAGCCCACCAGGGGCGGGCAACCGCCTCCTGCAGCGCGGGGTCCAGCTCAGCTGGCCTGGGGGGGACGCGGCAAAGGGGCCTCCGGAGCCCGCACGGCCTGGCCCGGCCGGGGCTTCCTGCACACACCACCCTGCCCGGCGGTGACCACAGCCTGGCTGCAGGCAGAGGCTTCCCGGGGGGCTGACCAGTGGGGGATACTGTCCTCCCCGGAGCGCTGCTGGACGGCCCAGCGCTTCCTCGCCTGGGAGTCTTCCTGGAGAATTTAGCTCATGCCTTTGCTATTTACTTACTCATTTATTTATTTTCGTCGTTTTGAGACAGGGTCTCAGTGTGCAGCTCAGGCTGGCCTTGGGCTCACTGTGTAGCCCAGGCTGGCCTCCGTCTTGCAAGGATCCTCCTGCCTCAGCCTCCCGAGTGCTGGCATGGCAGGTGTATATCACCATAGTCAGCCTGCCTTTGTTTTCAAAAATAGCTCAGTTAGGGTTGGGGCTGCAGCTCTGTGGTCGAGTTCTTGCCTCGCGTGCCTGGATTTGATCCCTGACATTGCAAAAACCAGAAATTAATCTCAGTTATTCAGCACAGAGCATGGATTGTAGTGAGTGGACCAGCCATGGGCGCTGACCGGGGGTCTATAGGGGAGTGCACGGGAATTCTCAGTCCCACTGGGACCCCGCACGCTGGGGCTGAGGTGGGAGGCTTTTAAAGCCCAGACTGGACCATTTACCCACTTAGCAAGACCCTGTCTCGAAAGGAGGGGGTGAGCTGGGGATGTGGCCCAGTGGGAAGGTCACGGCTTCCTTTCTTGGCACCACAAAAGAAACAGTGCGGTCTCTAAATGCTCCTGGGCACGGGGTACACACCTGTCACCCCAGCACTCAGGGCTGAAGCAGGAGGGTCGTCGTTAGTTTGAGGCCAGCCTGAACCGCATAGCAGGCCCTATCTCAAAACACAAAAATAAATGCATAAATAAATAAATAAAATTCCCCCAATGCCCTCAAAGCTGCAAAATCCAAATGAAACCACACACGAGGCCCACTGCATGGGTTACAAGGAGAGGCCGCCCTGTCCCACGGGCCAAGTCTTGGGAGGCCCATGGTGCACGGAGGGGCCGCCTGCCCCTTCCCGCCGGGGCCTGGACGGCTGCTCCCTGGACTGCCACCTCCCGGGGCCGCTCGGTCCTCCCTGCTGTCCCGTCCCGCACACCCTGAGTGTCAGCGTGGCGCCTGGCGTGGGAGCCCCTGAGGACCGCTGCCAGTGTGGAAAGCAGAGCGGGGAGGAAGAAGCGCCGTGACTGGTCGCCTGCCGCCCTGGGTTCTCCTGGAGGAGCGGGGCGAGCTGCTCTCCTGACAGGAACTCTCCGACCCTGAGGACCGCTGCGGTTCCCTCCGGGGCAGCCGTGGTCTTTATTTTGGGCTTCACTTCCTGGCTCCAGTGCGGCCCCTCAGCCTGCCGGCGCAGACCTCCCAGCTTCCACCTCTGACCTTGGGCTCCCGGCACAGATCTGTGAAACAGACTTGGATGAGACATTGTCCTGGGCTTGAGTCTTCAGCTGGACTCGTGTAGGACACTGCTGTGGGACCAGGCCCTCAGCTGGATTCTGGGGGGTCTTCAGTGTGCGGGCAGATTTCCTGTGCTTCTTGTATCTCTTCGGGGGGCTGTTATAAAATAATTCCATAAATCATGTGTCCTCTGTTATCCTTTTCCTTGCAAGCCCTGATGACACCAGTCTCCCCTGCTCTGGTCGGCCACCTCCTGCAGACTGTGACTCTCTGCCTAGGTGTAAGTTCCCTCTCACACTGCACACAGCACCAGCGCTACACCAAGCACTACAGATGATCAACAAACGATGAAGAGGGAACGACTCCGTCCTGTCCTGTCTTTTATTATTATTATTATTATTATTATTAGCATTATTATTATTGAGACAGGATCTCACTATGTAGCCATGCTGGCCTCGAACTCATGGCGATCCTCCTGCCTCAGCCTCTGAAGTGCTGGGAGTACAGGCGTGTGCCACCCCACCCGGTGAGATGGGGCCATGTGGACGCTGCTAACTGGCTGACCGACTCTGGGCAAAGCGTGCAGAGTGGAGAAAATCCCATTCCACACAGACGCCAGATGGACACACACTGGGGCACCGAGTCAGTGTTTGATGAGCTACCCCGGGATTGGAGGATGCAGGCTGTGAGCTCAGTGGCGTCTGCTCGGACCCTGCTGCGGTGCCCACCCTGGCCGCTCTAGACCGGGACCGAAGAACCAGCCCGGGCAAGGCCTAGCACGAGCCTCCCGAGTTCCCCCCAAACCGCTGGGTGGACCTCAGAGCCCCGGGGACTTTCCAGGCTTCCCGTGAGCGCAGAGATCGATCCCGGGTCCGGCTCACTGGCAGAGTCCCCAACTCCATGACGGACACCTGGGCATGGGGGCTGTGTGCACCCGAGTGTAGACTGCCTGTGCGACACCCTGGAGCCGCCGGAGGAGGCGAGTGCGTCCCCGCGGAGCCTCTCGGCCCTCAGCATCGCGTCACGGGCAGCCTCGCCGTCCCAGACGCCCAGCTGCTGCACCGGCGAGGACCTTGACACCTGGAAAGCTGTGACTCAATAGCTCCCGCCTGCCACAGGGACAAGAGGTCAAGGAAGCAGAAAGGAAAGGAAC